>BMAF01000022.1:0-79168 GCA_014132575.2 Gasterosteus nipponicus
ATATAGGCAAGAATGCGATTGAAAGCTACATTTTGCAACAAAATCCTCACTTTGTATTCAATAGTCAGACGACAGATGCTGTTAGTAAATATGGTGAGTTGGTTTTGGATAAAGAATTAGACCGAGAGGAGCAGCAGGAAATTAAATTGATACTTACAGCTGTAGACGGTGGTTCACCTCAGAGATCCGGAACAGTAGTCATACATGTCGTTGTACTTGATGCTAATGATAACGCCCCAGTTTTTACTCAGGCCGTTTATGAAGCCGCAGTAACCGAAAACTCCGTCATCAACACACCAGTTATTACTGTAAGTGCATCAGATAAAGACGAAGGTGTCAACGGGGAGGTAACTTATGAATTTAGCCGAATGTCTGAAATATCACGGCAGCTTTTTTCGATTAATGAAAAAACTGGTGAAATCAGTCTCATAGGTAACATCGATTATGAAGAAGGGTCAAAATATGAAGTGTTTGTTGAAGCCAAAGATGGTTATGGACTGTCCACGGGAGCAAAAGTTATTATTGATGTCACAGATGTAAACGACAACGCCCCATTGATATTCATGAAGTCACTGACTAACCACATACCTGAGAACGTGTCACCTGGTACAGAGGTGGGCATCGTTAACGTGCAGGATAGAGACTCTGAGACAAACAGACAGGTCCGCTGTTCCATTCAGCAAAACGTCCCCTTTAAGTTGGTTCCTTCTATTAAAAACTATTATTCTCTGGTGACCACAGGACAACTGGACCGCGAACTAGAGTCTGATTACAACATTACAATCACTGCCACTGACGAGGGCTCTCCACCTCTGTCCTCCTCTAAAACCGTTCAGTTATCTGTAGCAGACATCAACGACAACCCACCTGTGTTTGAGGAACAATCCTACAGCGCGTATGTGACTGAAAATAACAAAGCCGGCTCCACTTTATGTTCCGTTACCGCTCGAGACCCCGACTGGAGACAAAACGGCACAGTGATTTATTCCCTCTTACCCGGTGAGGTGAACGGTGCCCCGGTGTCCTCCCATCTGTCTGTTAACGGAGACACGGGGGTGATCCACGCTGTGAGGTCGTTTGATTATGAACAGTTCAGGAGCTTTAAAGTCCTCGTGATGGCCAGAGACAACGGTTCTCCTCCGCTCAGCAGCAACGTCACCGTCAGTGTGTTCGTATCGGATGTGAACGACAACTCTCCTCAGATACTGTACCCCAACCCGGAGGGAAACTCCTTCATGACCGAGCTGGTCCCCAAAGCTGCGCACGGAGGCTCTCTGGTGTCCAAAGTGATAGCGGTGGACGCGGACTCCGGACAGAATGCCTGGCTGTCCTATCATATAGTCAAATCCACTGATCCGGGACTTTTCACTATTGGTCTCCACAGCGGAGAGATCAGGACACAGCGGGACATTTCTGAATCTGACAGCATGAAGCAGAACCTCATTGTGTCGGTGAAAGATAACGGACAGCCCTCTCTCTCTGCCACCTGTTCCATGTATTTACTTATTTCTGATAACTTGGCTGAGGTGCCAGAACTGAAGGATATTTCTTATGACGAGAAGAACTCCAAACTGACCTCTTATCTGATCATCGCGCTGGTGTCCGTGTCCACCTTTTTTTCTGACCTTCATCATCATCATCCTCGGTGTGAGGTTTTGTCGCAGGAGAAAGCCCAGACTGCTGTTTGATGGAGCAGTTGCCATCCCCAGCGCGTATCTCCCTCCTAATTACGCAGACGTGGACGGAACAGGAACTTTACGCAGCACTTACAATTATGACGCGTACCTGACAACCGGTTCAAGAACCAGTGACTTCAAGTTCGTTTCATCTTACAATGACAACACGCTGCCTGCTGACCAGACTCTAGGGAAAAGTCCATCAGACTTTGCGGATGCATTTGGAGATTGTGATAATTCTCCTGAGGTAGGAAACTTTCTAAAATTTAATGTTTTGCTTTTTAAACTTGCAATGGTCCTCTCTCTGATTTAAATTGGACTTACGTAATCTTTAAATTGCTTGATGACGATATCAGAAATTAGCCAAAGTTATTGGCTTTACATTTTCTAAAATGTGTTTGTTCTCCAGCACATACTGGTTCGATTTTAACGTGCTCCACCATGTTATGTTTGTAAATCAAAGAACATGTGTCATATCTTTTTGGAATATCCTATGCAAGTATAGTTGATAACAAAGTAAACATTGGCAATAATAGATTGACCAAAGGTTTCATCGAGAGAGGGAAAAATATAAAAATATTATCTCCATTGAAATGCAAAAAAAGAAGTCTATTTTTCAATAAAGAACCTATGGCATAACTATATGCTTTGCGTCCAATTCAAATTGTGCAGTTTTTAGTCATTGTACGGATAACATCATCCTTTTAATGGCAATGTGTCTTACAGAACCTCTGCTTTAGATCAGCCTCTCATAAAGGTGTCAGAATTCATTGCTAAATAAATGTAGAATATATTCAAGTGTAAAGATCTTACTGAAAAATAAATCTCATGTAACTGATGTTTACTACAAAATGTCCATAGCTGAACATCAGGAGAGGCGTCATTCATACAAGTGTCTTGAATAGTGACTTGTGTTTTCTCTGTCTAAGCCTGAAGAAAGGTTTAGTAAAACCAAATCAAAATAGACACATTTTTTTTCTCTGAATTCAATGAGAAAGATTTAAATTGTTACAGAAGTACAACACTATTGGTGATATTTGGAGTTAAAAAAAGGTTCAATTCACATTAATTATAACTGATTTTCCAATTCCTTTTAATCTAATTCATTATTACTAAATTTGTACCCTGTTAGTCTTTCAAACTAAATAATTTAACGATAAAAAAAGGTTCTAAACACAAACTATATTATAGGATATTTTACAACATGCTTCACTGTTTCATCTACATTCAAAGTATTGGCCATTTTAATATTTTTCAGGGATCATTTTAATGCATCAGCCTTTTTTTGGATGCAAGAGTAAATTGTTTCATGTTGATCCCTATTGTGTTATTTCCTTTTTCATTTTCCTATTTAAATATGTCCAAATTTCCACACAGTGTTGTTATACCTCGACGAGTACTCATGGTGTCAGTGTGTACCAGTAAACCAGAGGGCACGCTGCTTCCCCACCCTTCTGTCTCATCGAATTCAAAACGTGTCTCTTCTCTTCTACACCGGTTGACGATATCACTTCATGATACAACTGCAGAGTAAAGGTTTTATTTATATTAGCGTAAATCAACTACATTTCTAAATATTTTGACATATTTACTGGCATTGGAGGTCTTTTTGAAGCAACAATGGGATACAGAAAAATAGCGCTGCTTTTCTGCCTTGCTTTTATATTTCTCGTCATCCACCCTGTCAATGGAGACCTGAGCTACTCTATTCCGGAGGAGATGAAACGTGGATCTATCGTTGGAAATATCGCTAAGGATCTTGGACTTGATCTCGGGAGACTCTCTGCTCGCAAGGCCCGTATCGATACGGAAGACAACAGTGCAAAGTACTGCGGTATAAATCTCAACACCGGAGACTTGATTGTACAAGAAAGGATTGACAGAGAAGGGCTTTGTGCTAAAAAGGCATCGTGTGTTCTGAAACAGGAACTCGTGTTAGAAAATCCGTTAGAACTGCACCGTATTAGTATCCGCGTTCAAGACATCAACGACAATTCACCACAGTTCAAAGAGGAGTCACTTACATTTGAAATACATGAATCAGCAGATCAAGGGTGCACAATTTATGCTTGATGAGGCGCACGACGCGGACATTGGAGAGAATGCGGTTCAGGACTACTTACTCCAGCAGAATGATCATTTTAAATTAAATGTGAAAATGAAGGGGGCTGGACGAAAATATGGTGAATTAGTGTTAAAGAAAGAATTAGACCGAGAGGACAAAAAAGAGATCATGTTGTTGCTTACCGCATTCGATGGAGGTTCTCCTCAGAGATCAGGTACTGTGGTGATACAAGTCACTGTACTGGATGCTAATGATAACGTACCCGTGTTTAGCCAGGCCGTTTATGAGGCAACGCTGCCCGAAAACTCCCCTGTAGATACATTAGTAGTCAAAGTCAGTGCTACTGATGCAGACGAAGGGCTTTATGGTGAAATTACATATGGATTGGATCATGTTTCAAATGAAAAGCAAGTTTTCTCTCTAAATTCGAAAACTGGGGAGGTTAAAGTGTCTGAAATTATTGATTATGAAAAGGAGTCTTCGTATGAAATGCAGATTATTGCAAAAGATGGTTTGGGATTGGCCTCATATACAACAGTCATAATTAAAATTTCTGATATGAATGATAACGCCCCACTCATATTCATGAAATCTTTGTCTAACCCGATACCCGAGAACGTGTCACCTGGTACAGAGGTGGGCATCGTTAACGTGCAGGATAGAGACTCTGAGACTAACAGACAGGTCCGCTGCTCCATTCAGCAAAACGTCCCCTTTAAGTTGGTTCCTTCTATTAAAAACTATTATTCTCTGGTGACCACAGGACAACTGGACCGTGAACTAGAGTCTGATTACAACATTACAATCACTGCCACTGACGAGGGCTCTCCACCTCTGTCCTCCTCTAAAACCGTTCAGTTATCTGTAGCAGACATCAACGACAACCCACCTGTGTTTGAGGAACAATCCTACAGCGCGTATGTGACTGAAAATAACAAAGCTGGCTCCACGTTATGTTCCGTTACCGCTCGAGACCCCGACTGGAGACAAAACGGTACAGTGATTTATTCTCTGTTACCCGGTGAGGTGAGCGGTGCCCCGGTGTCCTCATATCTTTCTGTTAACGGAGACACGGGGGTGATCCACGCTGTGAGGTCGTTTGATTATGAAAAGTTCAGGAGCTTTAAAGTCCGCGTGATGGCCAGAGACAACGGTTCTCCTCCGCTCAGCAGCAACGTGACCGTCAGTGTGTTCGTATCGGATGTGAACGACAACTCTCCTCAGATATTGTACCCCAACCCGAGGGAAACTCCTTCATGACCGAGCTGGTCCCCAAAGCTGCGCACGGAGGCTCTCTGGTGTCTAAAGTGATAGCGGTGGACGCGGACTCCGGACAGAATGCCTGGCTGTCCTATCATATAGTCAAATCCACTGATCCGGGACTTTTCACTATCGGTCTCCACAGCGGAGAGATCAGGACACAGCGGGACATTTCTGAATCTGACAGCATGAAGCAGAACCTCATTGTGTCGGTGAAAGATAACGGACAGCCCTCTCTCTCTGCCACCTGTTCCATGTATTTACTTATTTCTGATAACTTGGCTGAGGTGCCAGAACTGAAGGATATTTCTTATGACGAGAAGAACTCCAAACTGACCTCTTATCTGATCATCGCGCTGGTGTCCGTGTCCACCTTTTTCCTGACCTTCATCATCATCATCATCCTCGGTGTGAGGTTTTGTCGCAGGAGAAAGCCCAGACTGTTGTTCGATGGAGCAGTTGCCATCCCCAGCGCGTATCTCCCTTCTAATTACGCAGACGTGGACGGAACAGGAACTTTACGCAGCACTTACAATTATGACGCGTACCTGACAACCGGTTCAAGAACCAGTGACTTTAAGTTCGTGTCATCTTACAATGACAACACGCTGCCTGCTGACCAGACTCTGAGGAAAAGTCCATCAGACTTTGCGGATGCATTTGGAGATTGTGATGATTCTCCTGAGGTAGGAAACGTTCTATCTTACGCGAGGAAGTTACAATTTAATGTATTGCTATTTTAATTTGCAATGCTGAGATTGATATAAATTCCCTTGGTTGTGATGACTCTTCTGGACATAATTTACATATCCTTTGAACATTTTTTCTCACTTATTCAGCCTTTGTCAGAGGATGACACATGCACTTACGCTGTGTCAAATACCATCAAAAAAATTCTTTCCTCCGGGTGAATCTGTTCTATCGATATGCAGACTTTATTTTTTTATATTTTTAATCTACGAGCGTTCGCTTAGTCTAGGCCTATCTCAGTCATTGTTTTACCTTGATTATTACAATGTGTACTTTCAGATTCCCTGATTATTACTAGTATTAAGTTTTGGGAGGAGTTTTTTTCCGACGGTTTCATTATGTTGCTCAATTTGTAGGATTCACCATTATGCTATTTTCCAACACACAGAAACGTAATTTGCATCTTATTTGGTGGAGCTCTTTTTTTCTTATTTCAATTGAACCATGAAGGACTCCCAAATATTGTTTCTTGTATGTCCTGTTCAATCCCCAGTTTATCTACTTAATCAATCCGCGTTTTTTCTTCCGTGTGAGTAATGGAGATGACTATTTCGCCGTGCCCCTGTCCTTGGTGCTGAACATCACTTTTCTTCTGTTGATGAATTTTCTATTCATTTCTTTGCAACTTTTGAAATTGAAATAGATAATATGTTGGACCAATGTATTTTTCTTTTGTCGAAAGACCAATTATATATATTTCCACTTTGTAAAGAAACGTATACGTCCGGTCTTAGATGATGAAAATAATTATATTTATAAGGAGGTTAATGTCGTTTAGTAAAGTGGAATGAATTGTGTTCCTTTTAAATCTCACGTATGCTTTATTGATTTCAATGTTCCCATCATTAGTTGATCTGGTGCTATAATGTTCAGTGACTGTGAAACAAGTACAGATTCAATTTCAAGAAAATACAATAATTTGTCCTGAGTTGAGGGTATGTGCACCAAATATTTTTTAATTTACAACTGTTGCACTGTTTTTTTTAACATGTTTTCTACATGTCTTCATTGTGTATTATTATACTTATTGATTTTATTAATATTTGTATTGATATCAATGACAGCAGTGCTTGTTTTAACACAAGTGTTTAACAACGACGTATTCCTTAAATTACATATCTACATTTTTAACAATAATCTACCCAATACGATATTCACTTTCAAAAACTTTCCTCTTAGTAAAGATGTATTCTAAAATACAGTACGAAGAATGAGCATTAGCTTTTTCAAAAAGGAAGTTTCTCCATTTCATCTAGTAGTTGACTTGAATGCAAAGTCTCCTTAAAAACGTGTGAGATATTTAAAAACATAATTAAAAACAATTAATTAAATAGAAGATTCTGTACTTTTACCAAGTTACTGATATAACATACGGTATTAAAACATCGTTCAAAACCAATCTGAGGTCGAACATTGTTTTAAATAATTGAGACATTTTGATTCATTATTATAACAATTACATCATCAAAGCGGATGAATCGTGGATTTATGTTTGTAAAATCGAAAAACACAATAAATCTACATGAAATTATTCTTTAAAAGAATTAATTCATTTTTCTAATATTACAATGTTTGATGTCCAATTAAAACAATAACTTATTTTGAAGGCCATTCACGACACAGTGTTTTTTTAATTGGACTCAGAAGCTCTTTCACTGAGCGACTCCAGATGCGTACGTATTCTACTGAACGACTCAGGAGGACGTTCAATCTAGCAGCAGTTTGATTTTTGAAAGAAAACCTTTTGCTTTGACAACTTTTTAATATCAATCATGTTTTATAAAGCATCTTCTGGTCGTGTTTGTTCCTTGTAACGTTTTCGTGTCTGTTGTGCTCTGTGGACTTCGTCCATTGTTGCCTGAGTCTGTACACATTTTTTGGTGAGAAATGAGTTTCCCCACTGGGGATTATTAAAGTTTTCTAATCTAATCTAAAGTCAATTTTATCAAAAAACGAAAGGTGGAGTTCAGGATACCTTGCCATATTAAGTTTATACTCACGGTGTCACTATAGACCAGCTGAGGAGTCGAGTGTTCAGCCTGGTTTGCACAACACCCATTATTTGGATGGACCAGCCTTGGGTTCTTTATATAATTCAACACCAACGACTAATGCTCAGCAGACAGATGTATTCGTCGAATCATCGTTTCAATACTAGTAAATAACTTCTAGTTCCATCTGAGGATGATGACTACGCGGCGTGATCTTCAAATCTTTGGCTTTGTCCTTTTCTTTGTTGTGGTGCAGTCCGCACACGGAGACCTGAGCTATTCTGTACAGGAGGAGCTCAAGCGCGGATCCGTTATTGGAAATGTTGCCAAGGATCTCGGCCTGGAGGTGGGCAGACTGTCTGCTAGAAAAGCTCGTGTTGACATGGAAGGAAACGACGGACAGTATTGTGGGATTAACCTTCGGAGCGGGGATTTAATTGTTGCGGAAAGAATCGACAGAGAGGAGCATTGTGGAGAAAACCCTCGTGTGTTCTTAAATTCGACTTGCTGCTTGAGAATCCTTTGGAATTACATCGGTTGTCCCTGCAGGTGCAGGACATAAACGACAATGCACCCAGTTTCCCCAAAGACACTGTGAAGCTGGAAATAACAGAGTCAGCTGCCAAAGGAGCTCGGTATCGTATTAATGCAGCACACGATGCTGATATAGGCAAGAATGCGATTGAAAGCTACATTTTCCAACAAAATCCTAATTTTTTATTTAGTATTCAGACAAAAAGTGCAGGTAGGACATATGGCGAGTTAATTTTGGATAATGATTTAGACCGAGAGGAGGAGGAGGAAATTAAATTAATACTTACAGCTGTAGACGGTGGTTCTCCTCAGAGATCCGGGACAGTGCTCATACATGTCGTTGTACTTGATGCTAATGATAACGCCCCAGTTTTTACTCAGGCCGTTTATGAAGCCACAGTACCCGAAAACTCTGCTATCAACACACCAGTTATTACTGTAAGTGCATCAGATGAAGACGAAGGTGTCAACGGGGAGGTTACTTATGAATTTAGCCGACTTTCTGAAAAATCACGGAAGCTTTTTTCATTAAATGAAAAAACTGGTAAAATCAGTTTGACAGGTAACATAGATTATGAAGATGGATCGAGGTATGAAGTTTTTGTTGAGGCTAAAGATGGTTATGGACTCTCCTCAGAAACAAAAGTTATTATTGATGTCACAGATGTAAACGACAACGCCCCATTGATATTCATGAAATCACTGACTGACCACTTACCCGAGAACGTGTCACCTGGTACAGAGGTGGGCATCGTTAACGTGCAGGATAGAGACTCTGAGACAAACAGACAGGTCCGCTGCTCCATTCAGCAAAACGTCCCCTTTAAGTTGGTTCCTTCTATTAAAAACTATTATTCTCTGGTGACCACAGGACAACTGGACCGTGAACTAGAGTCTGATTACAACATTACAATCACTGCCACTGACGAGGGCTCTCCACCTCTGTCCTCCTCTAAAACCGTTCAGTTATCTGTAGCAGACATCAACGACAACCCACCTGTGTTTGAGGAACAATCCTACAGCGCGTATGTGACTGAAAATAACAAAGCTGGCTCCACTTTATGTTCCGTTACCGCTCGAGACCCCGACTGGAGACAAAACGGTACCGTGATTTATTCTCTTTTTCCCGGCGAGATGAACGGTGCTCCGGTGTCCTCATATCTTTCTGTTAACGGAGACACGGGGGTGATCCACGCTGTGAGGTCGTTTGATTATGAACAGTTCAGGAGCTTTAAAGTCCTCGTGATGGCCAGAGACAACGGTTCTCCTCCGCTCAGCAGCAACGTGACCGTCAGTGTGTTCGTATCGGATGTGAACGACAACTCTCCTCAGATACTGTACCCCAACCCGGAGGGAAACTCCTTCATGACCGAGCTGGTCCCCAAAGCTGCTTACGGAGGCTCTCTGGTGTCCAAAGTGATCGCGGTGGACGCGGACTCCGGACAGAATGCCTGGCTGTCCTATCATATAGTCAAATCCAATGATCCGGGACTTTTCACTATTGGTCTCCACAGCGGAGAGATCAGGACCCAGCGGGACATTTCTGAATCTGACAGCATGAAGCAGAACCTCATTGTGTCGGTGAAAGATAACGGACAGCCCTCTCTCTCTGCCACCTGTTCCATGTATTTACTTATTTCTGATAACTTGGCTGAGGTGCCAGAACTGAAGGATATTTCTTATGACGAGAAGAACTCCAAACTGACCTCTTATCTGATCATCGCGCTGGTCTCCGTGTCCACTTTTTTCCTGACCTTCATCATCATCATCCTCGGTCTGAGGTTTTGCCGCAAGAGAAAGCCCAGACTGTTGTTTGATGGAGCAGTTGCCATCCCCAGCGCGTATCTCCCTCCTAATTACGCAGACGTGGACGGAACAGGAACTTTACGCAGCACTTACAATTATGACGCGTACCTGACAACAGGTTCAAGAACCAGTGACTTTAAGTTCGTATCATCTTACAATGACCAGACTCTGCCTGCTGACCAGACTCTGAGGAAAAGTCCATGCGATTTTGCTGATGTGTTTGGTGAAACGGAAGAGTCTTTAGAGGTATGAATATGACATTATTAATTTTTCAAAAGCAGTCAAATCATACTGATTTTTTCTTAAACACGTTGATTATAAGGGGCTTTCATCTATGCATCCTGGAATCAAAGTGGTGTCTTCTCATTTCGTTGTCATAATGTATTGTGTTTGCCATTGCCATCTTATCGCTGTCTTTCATTTTGTCTGTCCATTACACCTTTTTAAAATGAATTGTAACATATTTTTATTTTCAATCTAATGTTCATTCATTTTGACACTTACTTTTAGTCTTACTGTTATTTAGTTGGCTTCACAGCAAATTTCAGAGAGTTAAATCGACTCTGTGAGATTCAATTTGAACTCCAAGCTGATGTTTATACGGTCCCAATCTTGTTGGTGTTAAATCAACACTCAACGAAGTGTTAACAATTTAACGTGGAATATGTGTCAAAAAAGCAAATCTGCTCATGTCAGGAGAGGCGTGGTTTCATAACACGAGAGTTACATCCTTGACACTGGATAATGACTGCAACTCTTTCGTACAAATGACTCTGTAACAGTTCAATCAACGTTTTGCAGTTTGATTTCAACTCTGCACTTCAACACGTTTGCCTAACACTGGAAAAATAACTTGAATGATTTTGCTGTATACAAAAAGTATTTTCTTAATCTAAACCTACTCAGATCTACAATAATACATTTTCAGTTCAATGTGCTTGAAGAATAATTAGTTGTATTGGCATTAGTTTGTTCAGGATACAGTTTATTGCTCATGTGAAGTATCAGTTTGTGACTTTTTTAAGATCTCTATTTTACTGCATCAAAATCTTCTGAGTAGTGGGAATGAAGCTCTTTTGTCAAATTATCATCAAGTTAGTAACACTATCCTCTGATGATCAGCTGGAGTATAAATGGATCAATATAACCACGTCAATTTTCCCCACATGATAAAAAGCAGGTATTTTTTCATATGTTTGCATTAAGTTATTTTATATGCCATTTATCTCTGCCTCGTCTAAAGAAACAAGCAAAAATGAACAAAAACAATAATGCTTCCCATGCGTTTACTTAAAACACTTTTAATCGTGTGCCACTTATGTCAGAGCTCGGTCATGATCTACTCTTGTTTTGACTGCAACATATGTGCACTAACCTTTTGGAAAAAGAGTGCCACATAAATAAAAGCGTGTAGATATAATTCTTACAATTACAGCGGGGGAAAGTAACTTTTTTTATACGCATCAGGTAAATGGGTTGGATCTGTAAGCCTGAGAGCCTAAACACTCTTATATAGTTTTATTTGTTCAAGCCGATGGCATCACCTGTAGTCTACGCCTTTCCATTTGATTCCAGTCCACTCAAATTTAAAAGGTGTTAGTTCATGCTTCCTCTGTTTGGGTTTAGTTATGGCTTACTTCTCTCTGGTCTTACTGTCATTATGACATACAGATAATAATTATAACAACAATGTAGGTTGAAGAAACAATGTAGTTTAAGTCAGTTTTTTGTTTAGCAGTGCCTTTCCTAGAGACCCTTCAACAATGATCCTTTATGTTAGACATGATCACAATTGATAACCATTATTGCACTCACAACATTGAATGACATCTGTATTTCATTCGATCTGTCTCCTTTGCAATGATGATTGGTTTGTTTTAGTCATATTTTGATTAAACTACGGGCGGCACGTGGCGTGGTGGTTAGCACTGTTGCCTCACAGCAAGAAGGTCCTGGGTTCGGTTCCGCCCAGTGGCCTTTCTGTGTGGAGTCTGCATGTTCTCCCCGTGTCTGCGTGGGTTCTCTCCGGGTTCTCCGGCTTCCTCCCACAGTCCAAAGACATGCTCTGGGGATCAGGTTAATTGGGGACTTTAAATTGCCCGTAGATGTGTGAATGTGAGTGTGAATGGTTGTACTGTATGTCTCTGTGTAGCCCTGCGATTGGCTGGCGACCAATCCAGGGTGTACCCTGTCTATCGCCCGAAGTTGGCTGGGATGGACTCCAGACCCCCCGCGACCCTGTGTGCAGGATAAGCGGTTTGACAATGGATGGATGGATGGATGATTAAACTACAGTGTGTTTGAAGTCCAGACATCTCCTATTGACGTTTGAGGGATGTTTCCTTCTAGGTTACTCAAGTTGGACTAGTACATTTTGGTAACACTGCTTGTTATAACTTGATTGACTGTGTTTACAAATGGTTGTTTTAAAATGCATTTATTTATCTAGAGAATGTCCGATCTAATGCATCAACCTTGTTGGGTTGATGCATTAGAGGAGTTATTATTTAATATTTTTCATCAGAAAAGTCCAAAGCCTGTTTCAATCCCTCAGTAATTGTTGTAGCCAGGTATTGTAATCAGCTTGGTTCACCATGATTGTAGATTTTAAGTCTTAAAAACGTTTTTAGAGGCAGGGTCAGTGTTGGCTTCGTGCATCCTAAAACAGGAGCTTGTGATGGAGAATCCTTTCGAGCTCCATTTGATGAATCTACACATTCAAGATGTTAATGATAACTCCCCACAATTTAAAGAAGACGTGATCAATTTAGAAATTCAAGAGTCGGCAGACAGGGGAGCTCGTTTTGTGATCGAAGAGTTCAGTTCAGCAGTACAGCCTTAAAAATAACGCTAATTTTATTTTAACTGCAAATGGAAATACATTAGAGCTTGTTCTGGAAAAAGAGCTTGATCGTGAAAAACAACACGAGATCAATTTGCTTCTCACGGCTTTAGATGGAGGTTCTCCTCAGAGATCAGGTACTGTCGTCATACACGTCACTGTACTGGATGCTAATGATAACGCGCCGTTGTTTAGTCAGGCCGTTTATGAAGCCAGTCTGCCTGATAACTCTCCTCCAGACACTGTAGTGGTCACAGTGAGTGCTAGTGACGCAGACGAGGGAGTGAATGGTGATGTGACTTATGAAGTCTTAAAAACGTTTTTAGAGGTAGGGTCAGTGCCTTTTTCAGAAAACAAAACCCAAACATTGGAAAATGTTTTCAAATAATTTCTCTGTCCTTGAAGTTCAACAGCAGCGGTCTCTTGACAACTGCTGTGTTCACTTTTTCCACACTTTTATCAATGTCACACCACTGTAGCGTAGGTGTGACCAAATAAATCCAATAACTGTTGTGAAGTCAAGGGTTGTGATGAAAAAAACACATGAATATCCTTTAATCAATAATTCAAGCTGTATGACAATATCAACATTTAAATATTCGTAGTGGGTGTAACTAAAAAAATAAATGAATTTTAAATGATTTAAGATAATTTCTTTCCTGTTTGAAAATTAACTAAGGACAGGTGCACAGCAATCTTTACAGATTGGCAAATTATAGGAATTGTGTTGAATTTAGATTTACTACTTTCAAAGCAAAAACATTATCAACAGAACAAAGAATCCACTGATCTGAAGATCAGAACAGTCAAGGCTAAATTTGAGCAGGTTATTAGATCTTAGCAGAGGAAAGATACATCCAGGTCAGGATACCCATTGTAACAAAACCTCCAGTTTGAAATCAAAATTGTATATATGCTAATGTTCATAGTTTATTAATATACTGGCCATTAATTTAAGTTTCTAATGTCCGATAGACTTATTTGTTGACATTGTTGCTCTGCTATTTCCTGGTTTGAACATCAAGTTTTACTGCATGTACAACTATTGCTTGGATGTGGTGTTTAATTTATTCACCGATAAACATAAATATTAGACTAGATGAAGTCAATTGAAAGTGCACCCTTTTTATTCATTATCTACATGCTCCCCCTTGGCCGTGTCATCAGCCGGCATGGAATTTCCTTCCACTGCTATGCTGATGACACTCAACTCTACTTTAGGACAAACCCAACCCCCTCTGCTGCCCTGCCATCATCCACTCTGACCACCTGCCTGGAGGAGATAAAGGCATGGATGAAGCAAAACTTTCTGCAGTAAACAGCTCCAAGACTGAAGCCATCTTAGTCGGCATTCCACACCAGGTTCGGTCATCTGACATTACCAGCATCACCTTCTCTGACCAAAATATTCCACTTTCAACATCAGTCACCAACCTAGGTGTTAAAATGGACTCCCATCTGACCTTTGAGGCGCACATCAAACATCTCTGCAAGACCTCCTTCTTCCACCTCAGGAACATCGCCAAACTCCGTCCCACACTCACTCTTGCAGATGCGGAAAAGCTTGTCCACGCTTTTGTCTCCTCCAGGCTGGACTATTGCAATTGCGGGATCCCTGAGAAAAGCCTCCAGAAATTCTAGTACATCCAGAACAGCGCTGCTATGATCCTGTTGAGGGTGCTCAAACATGACCACATCACCCCCATCCTCAAATCACTCCACTGGCTTCAGGGTTGAGTACAAGGTCTCCCTCCTCACCCACCAGTGCATCCATGGTGAAGCCCCCCCCGCCTTACCTCAAGGAACTCCTCACCATGCACACAGACCTCACCCTCCGATCTGCCTCAGCACATCTTTTAAAACCTCCCAGGACAAAGCTCCGTAGTATGGGAGATCTGGCTTTCTGCTCAGCTGCTCCCAGTCTGTGGAATGCTCTCCCTGACCACCTGAGGACACCACAGACTGTGGATGCTTTTTTAAACGTGGCCTAAAAACCCAACTTTTTAGGAGAGCTTTTTAGTGAACTTGTGACCTTTTTCCTTTTCTTTTTCAAACTCTCCATGTGTTTTTATTGATAGCACTTACCTCTTTTATCGTGTAGCACTTTGGGATTTTCTTAAATATGAAGAGCATTACAAATTAAATGTATTATTATTTATTATTATTATACTTGTTTTTGTTAAACTTCACTCACGGTGGCGCTATACACCAGCCTTAAGTTGTTGAATTGCTCTCCTTCGGCGTGCTCCTGTGTCACAATAGGGAGAATCATATTGGACCCGGTGTTGCTTTCCGTGTGGTTGAACGTTATTTTTTGGCTTCATTCCTCCACTTGTTATGGACAATCCATCGAATATGAATTCGAACATATTTGCGTTTCCTACGCGTGGATTCTATTTCGTCCTGCTTTTTGCGCGTGTTGCTTATGGAGACCTGAGCTTTTCTTTTCCAGAGGAGATGAAACGAGGATCAGTTATCGGAAATGTGGCCAAGGATCTTGGGCTCGACAGGGGTGCACTCTCCACCAGAAAAGCCCGCATTGAAATGGATGGGACTGAAAAAGGTTACTGTGATATAAACTTGAATAACGGAGAGTTGATTGTCGCCGACAGGATTGACCGAGAGGGGCTTTGTGGAGAAAAGGCTTCGTGCATCCTAAAACACGAGCTTGTGCTGGAGAATCCTTTCGAGCTTCATTTGATGAATCTACACATTCAAGATGTTAATGATAACTCCCCACAATTTAAAGAAGACGTGATCAATATAGAAATTCAAGAGACGGCAGACAGGGGAGCTCGTTTTGTGATCGAAGAGGCGCGCGATACGGATGTAGGACCGAATTCAGTTCAGCAGTACAGCCTTAAAAATAACGCTAATTTTATTTTAACTGTAAATGGAAATACATTAGAGCTTGTTCTTGAAAAAGAGCTTGATCGTGAAAAACAACACGGGATCAATTTGCTTCTCACGGCTTTAGATGGAGGTTCTCCTCAGAGATCAGGTACTGTCGTCATACACGTCACTGTACTCGATGCTAATGATAACGCGCCGGTGTTTAGTCAGGCCGTTTATAAAGCCAGTCTGCCTGAAAACTCTCCTCCAGACACTGTAGTGGTCACAGTGAGTGCGAGTGACGCAGACGAGGGGGTGAATGGTGATGTGACTTATGAATTTGGACACGTTTCTGATGACGTAAAGAAGGTGTTTAGCATAGACCGTAATGTCGGTAAGATTCAAGTAATTGGCATTGTTGATTATGAAACTACGAGATCGTTTGAAATACGCGTAAAAGCAAAAGATGGATTAGGGCTATCATCTTATGCCAAGGTAATAATTGTTATTGCTGACGTGAATGACAACGCCCCTGTAGTTAGTTTGAAATCACTAACTAATCCTATTCCAGAGGATACCGCACCTGGTACAGAGGTGGGCATCGTCAACGTGCAGGATAGAGACTCAGAGGCTAACAGACAGGTCCGCTGTTCCATTCAGCAAAACGTCCCCTTTAAGTTGGTTCCTTCTGTTAAAAACTATTTTTCACTGGTGACCACAGGACAACTGGACCGTGAACTAGAGTCTGATTACAACATTACAATCACTGCCACTGACGAGGGCTCTCCACCTCTGTCCTCCTCTAAAACCGTTCAGTTATCTGTAGCAGACATCAACGACAACCCACCTGTGTTTGAGGAACAATCCTACAGCGCTTATGTGACTGAAAATAACAAAGCTGGCGCCACTTTATGTTCCGTTACCGCTCGAGACCCCGACTGGAGACAAAACGGTACAGTCATGTATTCTCTGTTACCCGGTGAGGTGAATGGTGCTCCGGTATCCTCCTATTTGTCTGTTAACGGAGACACGGGGGTGATCCACGCTGTGAGGTCGTTTGATTATGAACAGTTCAGGAGCTTTAAAGTCCTCGCGATGGCCAGAGACAACGGTTCTCCTCCGCTCAGCAGCAACGTGACCGTCAGTGTGTTCGTGTCGGATGTGAACGACAACTCTCCTCAGATACTGTACCCCAACCCGGAGGGAAACTCCTTCATGACCGAGCTGGTCCCCAAAGCTGCCCACGGAGGCTCTCTGGTGTCCAAAGTGATCGCGGTGGACGCGGACTCCGGACAGAATGCCTGGCTGTCCTATCGTATAGTCAAATCCACTGATCTGGGACTTTTCACTATTGGTCTCCACAGCGGAGAGATCAGGACACAGCGGGACATTTCTGAATCTGACAGCATGAAGCAGAACCTCATTGTGTCGGTGAAAGATAACGGACAGCCCTCTCTCTCTGCCACCTGTTCCATGTATTTACTTATTTCTGATAACTTGGCTGAGGTGCCAGAACTGAAGGATATTTCTTATGACGAGAAGAACTCCAAACTGACCTCTTATCTGATCATCGCGCTGGTGTCCGTGTCCACCTTTTTCCTGACCTTCATCATCATCATCCTCGGTGTGAGATTTTGTCGCAGGAGAAAGCCCAGACTGTTGTTTGATGGAGCAGTTGCCATCCCCAGCGCGTATCTCCCTCCTAATTACGCAGACGTGGACGGAACAGGAACTTTACGCAGCACTTACAATTATGACGCGTACCTGACAACCGGTTCACGAACCAGTGACTTTAAGTTCGTTTCGTCTTACAATGACAACACGCTGCCTGCTGACCAGACTCTGAGGAAAAGTCCATCAGACTTTGCGGATGCATTTGGAGATTGTGATGATTCTCCTGAGGTAGGAAACCCTCTATCTTCCCTAGGAAGTTACAATTTATTTTATTGCTTTTTAATATTCAATGCGGAGATTGATATCATTTCCCTGGTTTGTGATGATTCATCAGGACATAATTTACATGTCCTTTGAACTATTTTTCTCACTTGTTCAGCCTTTGTCAGACGATGACACATGCACTTACGCCGTGTCAAATATCATCAAACACATTCTTTCCTCCGGGTGAATCGGTTCTATCGATATGCAGACTTTTTATCTTCTTGATCTACGAGCGTTCCCTTAGTCTTGGCCTGTCTCACAGTCATTGTTTTACCTTAATTATTACAACGTGTAGTTTCAGATTCCATGATTATTATTATTATTACGTTTTGGGAGGATTTTCTTCCGAGGGTTTCATTATGTTGCTCAATTTGTAGGATTCACCAATATGCTTTTTCCAACACACAGAAACATGATTTGCATCTCATTTGGATGAGCTCTTTGTTTTTATTTCCGTTGAACCATGAAGGACTCCCAAATATTGTTCCTTGTATGTGCTTTATTCCTGTTAAATCCCCAGTTTATTTACTTAATCAATCTGCGTTTTTTTTCTTTCGTGTGAATAGTGGAGGTGCGTTTTTCGCCATGCCTCTGTCCTTGGTGCTGAACATCACTTTGTGATGCATTTTCTATTCATTTCTTTGTCCCTTTTGAAATTGAAATAGACAATATGTTGGACAGGACCATTTTCTTCAGTCACAAGACCAATTTTACATATTTCCACTTTGTAAAGAAACGTATACGTCCGTAAACAATAATTTGTCCAGTTGAGTGTGAGTGCACCAATTATTTTCCATTTGCAACTGTTTCACTGTTTTGTTTGAACATGTTTTCTACATGTCTTCATTTTGTATTGTTTTACGTATTGATTTTATTAATATTGGTATTGCTATCGTTGACAGTAGTGCTAGGTTTCGCACAAGGATCGAACAACGACATATTCCTTAAGTTACATGTCTACATTTTGTACCAACAATCTACCCAATACGATTTTCGCTTTCAACAACTTTCCTCTTAGTAAAGATATATTCTAAAATTACACTATAAAGAATAAGCTCTAGCTTTTTCAAAAATGAAGTTTCTCCATTTCATCTAGTAGTTGACTCGAATGCAAAGTCTCCTTAGAATCTTGTAAAACATTTAAAAACATAATCAAAAACAATTAAGTGAATAAATATTTTGAGATCATTATAGTTTTCTAATGTAATCTAAAGTCAATTTAATACACAAACGAAATATACTATCCGGTTGTGAAGTTAAGAATACCTTGCCATAGTCAGTTTTAAACTCACGGTGTCACTATAGACCAGCTGAAGAGTCGAGTGTTCAGCCTGGTTTGCACACCACCCATTATTTGGATGGACCAGCCTTGTGTTCTTTATGTCATTTAACACCAACGACTAATGCTTAGCAGACAGATGTATTCGTCGAACAGTCTTTTCACTGCTCGATTGTAAATAACTTGTAGATATCTTGTTGTTCACTCTGAGGATGATGACTACGCGGCGTGTTCTTCAAAGCTGTGGCTTTGTCTTTTTCTTTGTCGTGGTGCAGTCCGCACACGGAGACCTGAGCTATTCTGTACAGGAGGAGCTCAAGCGCGGATCCGTTATTGGAAATATTGCCAAGGATCTCGGCCTGGAGGTGGGCAGACTGTCTGCTAGAAAAGCTCGTGTTGACATGGAAGGAAAATACAGACAGTATTGTGGGATAAACCTTCGAAGCGGAGATTTTATTGTTGCGGAAAGAATCGACAGAGAGGAGCATTGTGGAGAAAAACCCTCGTGTGTTCTTAAATTCGACTTGCTGCTTGAGAATCCTTTGGAATTACATCGGTTGTCCCTTCAGGTGCAGGACATAAACGACAATGCACCAATTTTTCCAAAGGATATTATCAAACTTGAAATCGCAGAGTCAGCTGACAAAGGAGCTCGGTATCGTATCAATGCAGCACACGATGCTGATATAGGCAAGAATGCGATTGAAAGCTACATTTTGCAACAAAATCCTCACTTCCTATTCAATAGTCAGACGACAGATGCTGTTAGTAAATATGGCGAGTTGGTTTTGGATAAAGAATTAGACCGAGAGGAGCAGCAGGAAATTAAATTATTACTTACAGCTGTAGACGGTGGTTCTCCTCAGAGATCCGGGACAGTAGTAATACATGTCATTGTACTTGATGCTAATGATAACGCCCCCGTTTTTACTCACTCCGTTTATGAAGCAACAGTACCCGAAAACTCTGCTATCAACACACGAGTTATTACTGTTAGTGCATCAGATAAAGACGAAGGTGTCAACGGGGAAGTAACTTATGAATTTAGCCGAATGTCTGAAATATCACGGGAGCTTTTTTTCGATTAATGAAAAAAATGGTGAAATCAGTCTTATAGGTAACCTCGATTATGAAGAAGGGTCAAAATATGAAGTGTTTGTTGAAGCCAAAGATGGTTATGGACTATCCACCGGAGCAAAAGTAACTATTGATGTCACAGATGTAAACGACAACGCCCCATTGATATTCATGAACTCACTGACTAACCACATACCCGAGAACGTGTCACCTGGTACAGAGGTGGGCATCGTTAACGTGCAGGATAGAGACTCAGAGGCTAACAGACAGGTCCGCTGCTCCATTCAGCAAAACGTCCCTTTTAAGTTGGTTCCTTTTATTAACCCTCCTATTACCTTCAAATTTACTAACATCTTTTACCCTTGGGGTCAATTTGACCCCAACAACTTAAACCTTCAGAAAATTATTAGAGTTAATATTGTTTCCTGAGTTTGAGTGTCAGGTACTTTATGTTTGTTTGTTGACTACCTAATTATCCCTTTAAATAAATAAAAACACCCCCCCTACCCCCTCCCCTGATACATCCAGAATATTCGCGACTATGGCGAAATATGCAGATCACCATTAAAATCTCACTGATTGACCTAAAATTGGAAAGAGATATATTTTTGGTGTTTTAATGGCTTTATATTATGTCTAAGTACATGTTTTTTATATCTATATTATTTGGAATTAAAAACAATTTCTGTTATCAAGAATAGTAACATGGATTATGTTCGGGGTCAATTTGACCCCAGGATAAACAAACACAATTTCAGAAATTTAGAAGGATTTTGTTTGTAAAACAGAATATCATCATCATCAGAACATCACTAAGGAATACATAACAGGTATTTATTTCCACAAATATTAAAGTACATTTGAGATTGGTCTATGCTACACTAAGTGCTATGTATGCAAATAGTTTTGCATGAGATAGTGAAAAAAACAAAGTCACTAAAATTAGTTTGACAGAATATGAACAGCATATTATCTTTCCTTCAGGCAACCAGAAGGTACATTCCAGCCTTTGGTCTGCACTACTGTACACATGATGTGCAGAGAGTGCATGTATGTTCCTTGCAGATGTATTTCTTGCATTTCACACAGGTGTTGCTGGTCTTGGAGTCATTTCTGTTTGGACAGACCTGGCACCTACCACGTTTCCTGCCTGTAGTTTGAACCACTGGAGGAGCTGCACAGTGTGCCTCTGTATGGATGTCCTTCACAACAGTTGCAGCAGCAGTTGATGCTCTTGGAAGGCACTGTCTTCTCTCGATATGAGATTTCACCAACGCGTAACCCAGCTTCTCCAGGAAAATCCTCCTTCGAGTCAGTGTTCCGCTGTTCCAGTCCTTGTTTATCTCACTCCATATTACAAAGGCAGTGTAGGCGCTCACATCGATGATGTTGAAGAAAATTACAAGGGGCCAACGGGCAGTCATGCGTCGGCAGCTGTATGTGGCTGTGACTTTGTCCAGGTTATCTTTGTCTTGTTGTAGTCTAAGACCATTTGTGGTTTTCTAAGACCATTTGTGGTTTTCTGTCTTCTCTGGTGCTCAGGACAGCATCTTTGTGCATGGTGCTCATCAGCAGGACATTTTCCCTTTCTTGGGGCAATAGGAGACAACAGTGGCTCTGTCAGTGAAGGCAAACATTGAAGATGTTACCGCCGTGTTCTTCATCACAAGCAGCTCAGTGGGAAGCTCTGGCTTGTTTTTTCTCACTGTCCCCAACATGGTAACCTTCCTTTTCAGCAGTTCTTCACCCAGGGCATACGATGTGAAAAAATTATCACATGTAATGTTATGACCATTCAGTCCTTCAGCCATGTCAAGTACCACCCTCATGCCCTGATTTTTTTCAGGTGCTTGCCCAGGGGATTTAGCAGTGTACACCTGCATTTTCCAGGCATAGCTGGACTGTGCATCACATACTGCCCATATTTTGATACCGTATTTGGCCGGTTTGCTCGGTATGTATTGTCTGAAGGGACAGCGGCCACGAAATGCAACCAGACATTCATCCACAGTCACGTGGGGGCCTGGATTGTAGACAATTGTTTGTTATAGTGACCTCAATATCATCCAAAACAACCAGAACCAATGTGTGTAACATGTTGATATTTCTTTTATGTTTTACACAGTGAAAAACAGCTTGGGGTCAAATTGACCCCGAAGAACACCGATGCGTACAAGTTGTGTACAGGAAATTGAAAACATATCATCTTGCTAATTTGATGTTTTCCCAGTTGTCCCCAATAAATTAGGAAAAGTCATGAAATATGAAGCAAAAAAAATGATGTCAATATATTATTTAGAGACGTTAAACATTGAATGGGGTCAAATTGACCCCAAAGGTAATAGGAGGGTTAAAAACTATTATTCTCTGGTGACCACAGGACAACTGGACCGTGAACAAGAGTCTAATTACAACATTACAATCACTGCCACTGACGAGGGCTCTCCACCTCTGTCCTCCTCTAAAACCGTTCAGTTATCTGTAGCAGACATCAACGACAACCCACCTGTGTTTAAGGAACAATCGTACAGCGCGTATGTGAGTGAAAATAACAAAGCTGGCTCCACTTTATGTTCCGTTGCCGCTCGAGACCCCGACTGGAGACAAAACGGCACAGTCATTTATTCTCTGTTACCCGGTGATGTGAACGGTGCCCCGGTGTCCTCATATCTTTCTGTTAACGGAGACACGGGGGTGATCCACGCTGTGAGGTCGTTTGATTACGAACAGTTCAGGAGTTTTAAAGTCCTCGTGATGGCCAGAGACAACGGTTCTCCTCCGCTCAGCAGCAACGTCACCGTCAGTGTGTTCGTATCGGATGTGAACGACAACTCTCCTCAGATACTGTACCCCAACCCGGGAGGAAACTCCTTCATGACCGAGCTGGTCCCCAAAGCTGCGCACGGAGGCTCTCTGGTGTCCAAAGTGATCGCGGTGGACGCGGACTCCGGACAGAATGCCTGGCTGTCCTATCGTATAGTCAAATCCAATGATCCGGGACTTTTCACTATCGGTCTCCACAGCGGAGAGATCAGGACACAGCGGGACATTTCTGAATCTGACAGCATGAAGCAGAACCTCATTGTGTCGGTGAAAGATAACGGACAGCCCTCTCTCTCTGCCACCTGTTCCATGTATTTACTTATTTCTGATAACTTGGCTGAGGTGCCAGAACTCAAGGATATTTCTTATGACGAGAAGAACTCCAAACTGACCTCGTATCTGATCATCGCGCTGGTGTGCGTGTCCACCTTTTTCCTGACCTTCATCATCATCATCCTCGGTGTGAGATTTTGTTCCAGGAGAAAGCCCAGACTGCTGTTTGATGGAGCAGTTGCCATCCCCAGCGCGTATCTCCCTCCTAATTACGCAGACGTGGACGGAACAGGAACTTTACGCAGCACTTACAATTATGACGCGTACCTGACAACCGGTTCAAGAACCAGTGACTTCAAGTTCGTTTCATCTTACAATGACAACACGCTGCCTGCTGACCAGACTCTAGGGAAAAGTCCATCAGACTTTGCGGATGCATTTGGAGATTGTGATAATTCTCCTGAGGTAGGAAACTTTCTAAAATTTAATGTTTTGCTTTTTAAACTTGCAATGGTCCTCTCTCTGATTTAAATTGGACTTACGTAATCTTTAAATTGCTTGATGACGATATCAGAAATTAGCCAAAGTTATTGGCTTTACATTTTCTAAAATGTGTTTGTTCTCCAGCACATACTGGTTCGATTTTAACGTGCTCCACCATGTTATGTTTGTAAATCAAAGAACATGTGTCATATCTTTTTGGAATATCCTATGCAAGTTTAGTTGATAACAAAGTAAACATTGACAATAATAGATTAACCAAAGGTTTCATCGAGAGAGGGAAAAATAGCAAAATATTATCTCCATTGAAATGCAAAAAAAAGAAGTCTATTTTTCAATAAAGAACCTATGGCATAACTATATGCTTTGCGTCCAATTCAAATTGTGCAGTTTTTAGTCATTGTACGGATAACATCATCCTTTTAATGGCAATGTGTCTTACAGAACCTCTGCTGTAGATCAGCCTCTCATAAAGGTGTCAGAATTCATTGCTAAATAAATGTAGAATATATTCAAGTGTAAAGATCTTTCTGAAAAAGAAATCTCATGTAATTTATGTTTACTACAAAATGTCCATAGCTGAACATCAGGAGAGGCGTCATTCATACAAGTGTCTTGAATAGTGACTTGTGTTTTCTCTGTCTAAGCCTGAAGAAAGGTTTAGTAAAATCAAATAAAAATAAACACATTTTTTTCTCTGAATTCAATGAGAAAGATTTAAATTGGTACAGAAGTACAACACTATTGGTGATATTTGGAGTTAAAAAAAAGGTTCAATTCACATTAATTATAACTGATTTTCCAATTCCTTTTAATCTAATTCATTATTACTAAATTTGTACCCTGTTAGTCTTTCAAACTAAATCATTTAAAGATAAAAAAGGTTCTAAACACAAACTATATTATAGGATATTTTACAACATGCTTCACTGTTTCATCTACATTCAAAGTATGGGCCATTTAAATATTTTTCAGGGATCATTTTAATGCATCAGACTTTTTTTGGATGCAAGAGTAAATTGTTTCATGCTGATCCCTATTGTGTTAGTTCCTTTTTCATTTTCCTATTTAAATATGTCCAAATTTCCACACAGTGTTGTTATACCTCGACGAGTACTCATGGTGTCAGTGTGTACCAGTAAACCAGAGGGCACGCTGCTTCCCCACCCTTCTGTCTCATCGAATTCAAAACGTGTCTCTTCTCTTCTACACCGGTTGACGATATCACTTCATGATACAACTGCAGAGTAAAGGTTGTATTTCTATTAGCGTAAATCAACTACATTTCTAAATATTTTGACATATTTACTGGCATTGGAGGTCTTTTTGAAGCAACAATGGGATACAGAAAAATAGCGCTGCTTTTCGGCCTTGCTTTTATATTTCTCGTCATCCACCCTGTCAATGGAGACCTGAGCTACTCTATTCCGGAGGAGATGAAACGTGGATCTATCGTTGGAAATATCGCTAAGGATCTTGGACTTGATCTCGGGAGACTCTCTGCTCGCAAGGCCCGTATCGATACGGAAGACAACAGTGCGAAGTACTGCGGTATAAATCTCAACACCGGAGACTTGATTGTACAAGAAAGGATTGACAGAGAAGGGCTTTGTGCTAAAAAGGCATCGTGTGTTCTGAAACAGGAACTCGTGTTAGAAAATCCGTTAGAACTGCACCGTATTAGTATCCGCGTTCAAGACATCAATGACAATTCACCACAGTTCAAAGAGGAGTCACTTACATTTGAAATACATGAATCAGCAGATAAAGGTGCAACATTTATGCTTGATGAGGCGCACGACGCGGACATTGGAGAGAATGCGGTTCAGGACTACTTACTCCAGCAGAATGATCATTTTGAACTAAATGTGAAAATGAAGGGGGGCTGGGCGAAAATATGGTGAATTGGTGTTAAAGAAAGAATTAGACCGAGAGGACAAAAAAGAGATCATGTTGTTGCTTACCGCATTCGATGGAGGTTCTCCTCGGAGATCAGGTACTGTGGTGATACAAGTCACTGTACTGGATGCTAATGATAACGTACCCGTGTTTAGCCAGGCCGTTTATAAAGCAACGCTGCCCGAAAACTCTCCTGTAGATACATTAGTAGTCAAAGTCAGTGCTACAGATGCAGACGAAGGGCTTTATGGTGAAATTACATATGGATTGGATCATGTTTCAGATGAAAAGCAAGTTTTCTCTCTAAATTCGAAAACTGGGGAGGTTAAAGTGTCTGGAATTGTTGATTATGAAAAGGAGTCTTCGTATGAAATGCAGATTAGTGCAAAAGATGGTTTGGGATTGGCCTCATATACAACAGTCATAATTGAAATTTCCGATATGAATGATAACGCCCCACTTATATTCATGAAATCTCTGTCTAACCCGATACCCCCGAGAACGTGTCACCTGGTACAGAAGTCGGCATCGTTAACGTGCAGGATAGAGACTCTGAGACTAACAGACAGGTCCGCTGCTCCATTCAGCAAAACGTCCCTTTTAAGTTGGTTCCTTCTATTAAAAACTATTATTCTCTGGTGACCACAGGACAACTGGACCGTGAACTAGAGTCTGATTACAACATTACAATCACTGCCACTGACGAGGGCTCTCCACCTCTGTCCTCCTCTAAAACAGTTCAGTTATCTGTAGCAGACATCAACGACAACCCGCCTGTGTTTGAGAAACAATCCTACAGCGCGTATGTGACTGAAAATAACAAAGCTGGCTCCACTTTATGTTCCGTTACCGCTCGAGACCCCGACTGGAGACAAAACGGCACCGTGATTTATTCTCTGTTACCCGGTGAGGTGAACGGTGCTCCGGTGTCCTCCTATCTGTCTGTTAACGGAGACACGGGGGTGATCCACGCTGTGAGGTCGTTTGATTATGAACAGTTCAGGAGCTTTAAAGTCCTCGTGATGGCCAGAGACAACGGTTCTCCTCCGCTCAGCAGCAACGTCACCGTCAGTGTGTTCGTATCGGATGTGAACGACAACTCTCCTCAGATACTGTACCCCAACCCGGAGGGGGAAACTCCTTCATGACCGAGCTGGTCCCCAAAGCTGCGCACGGAGGCTCACTGGTGTCCAAAGTGATCGCGGTGGACGCGGACTCCGGACAGAATGCCTGGCTGTCCTATCATATAGTCAAATCCACTGATCCGGGACTTTTCACTATCGGTCTCCACAGCGGAGAGATCAGGACACAGCGGGACATTTCTGAATCTGACAGCATGAAGCAGAACCTCATTGTGTCGGTGAAAGATAACGGACAGCCCTCTCTCTCTGCCACCTGTTCCATGTATTTACTTATTTCTGATAACTTGGCTGAGGTGCCAGAACTGAAGGATATTTCTTATGACGAGAAGAACTCCAATCTGACCTCTTATCTGATCATCGCGCTGGTGTCCGTGTCCACTTTCTTCCTGACCTTCATCATCATCATCCTCGGTGTGAGGTTTTGTCGCAGGAGAAAGCCCAGACTGTTGTTTGATGGAGCAGTTGCCATCCCCAGCGCGTATCTCCCTCCTAATTACGCAGACGTGGACGGAACAGGAACTTTACGCAGCACTTACAATTATGACGCGTACCTGACAACCGGTTCAAGAACCAGTGACTTCAAGTTCGTATCATCTTACAATGACAACACTCTGCCTGCTGACCAGACTCTGAGGAAAAGTCCAAGCGATTTTGCTGATGTGTTTGGTGAAACGAAAGAGTCTTTAGAGGTATGAATATGACATTATTAATTTTTCAAAAGCATTCAAATCATACTGATTTTTTCTTAAACACGTTTATTATAAGGGGCTTTCATCTATGCATCCTGGAATCAAAGTGGTGTCTTCTCATTTCGTTGTCATAATGTATTGTGTTTGCCATTGCCATCTATCGCTGTATTTCATTTTGTCTGTCCATTACGCCTTTTTAAAATGAATTGTAACATGAATATTTTTAGTTTCAATCTAATGTTCATTCATTTTGACACTTACTTTTAGTCTTACTGTTATTTAGTTGGCTTCACAGCAAATTTCAGAGAGTTAAATCGACTCTGTGAGATTCAATTTGAACTCCAAGCTGATGTTTATACGGTCCCAATCTTGTTGGTGTTAAATCAACACTCAACGAAGTGTTAACAATTTAACGTGGAATATGTGTAAAAAAAGCAAATCTGCTCATGTCAGGAGAGGCGTGGTTTCATAACACGAGAGTTACATCCTTGACACTGGATAATGACTGCAACTCTTTCGTACAAATGACTCTTTAACAGTTCAATCAACGTTTTGCAGTTTGATTTCAACTCTGCACTTCAACATGTTTGCCTAACACTGGAAAAATAACTTGAATGATTTTGCTGTATACAAAAAGTATTTTCTTATTCTAAACCTACTCAGATCTACAATAATACATTTTCAGTTCAATGTGCTTGAAGAATAATTCGTTGTATGGGCATTAGTTTGTTCAGGATACAGTTTATTGCTCATGTGAAGTATCAGTTTGTGACTTTTTTAAGATTTCTATTTTACTGCATCAAAATCTTCTGAGTAGTGGGAATGAAGCTCTTTTGTCAAATTATCATCAAGTTAGTAACACTATCCTCTGATGATCAGCTGGAGTATAAATGGATCAATATAACCACGTCAATTTTCCCCACATGATAAAAAGCAGGTATTTTTTCATATGTTTGCATTAAGTTATTTTATATGCCATTTATCTCTGCCTCGTCTAAAGAAACAAGCAAAAATGAACAAAAACAATAATGCTTCCCATGCGTTTACTTAAAACACTTTTAATCATGTGCCACTTATGTCAGAGCTCGGTCATGATCTACTCTTGTTTTGACTGCAACATATGTGCACTAACCTTTTGGAAAAAGAGTGCCACATAAATAAAAGCGTGTAGATATAATTCTTACAATTACAGCGGGGGAAAGTAACTTTTTTTTTTATACGCATCAGGTAAATGGGTTGGATCTGTAGGCCTGAGAGCCTAAACACTCTTATATAGTTTTATTTGTTCAAGCCGATGGCATCACCTGTAGTATACGCCTTTCCATTTGATTCCAGTCCACTCAAATTTAAAAGGTGTTAGTTCATGCTTCCTCCTGTTTGGGTTTAGTTATGGCTTACTTCTCTCTGGTCTTACTGTCATTATGACATACAGATAATAATTATAACAACAATGTAGGTTGAAGAAACAATGTAGTTTAAGTCAGTTTTTTGTTTAGCAGTGCCTTTCCTAGAGACGCTTCAACAATGATCCTTTATGTTAGACATGATCACAATTGATAACCATTATTGCACTCACAACATTGAATGACATCTGTATTTCATTCGATCTGTCTCCTTTGCAATGATGATTGGTTTGTTGTAGTCATATTTTGATTAAAATACAGTGTGTTTGAAGTCCAGACATCTCCTGTTGACATATGAGGGATGTTTCCTTCTAGGTTACTCAAGTTGGACTAGTACATTTTGGTAACACTGCTTGTTATAACTTGATTGACTGTGTTTACAAATGGTTGTTTTAAAATGCATTTATTTATCTAGTGAATGTCCGATCTAATGCATCAACCTTGTTGGTGCTTGTATGACAAAGGAGTTATTATTTAATATTTTTCATCAGAAAAGTCCAAAGCCTGTTTCAATCCCTCAGTAATTGTTGTAGCCAGGTATTGTAATCAGCTTGGTTCACCATGATTGTAGATTTTAAGTCTTAAAAACGTTTTTAGAGGTAGGATCAGTGTTGGCTTCGTGAGGCGTCGTGCATCCTAAAACAGGAGCTTGTGCTGGAGAATCCTTTCGAGCTCCATTTGATGAATCTACACATTCAAGATGTTAATGATAACTCCCCACAATTTAAAGAAGACGTGATCAATATAGAAATTCAAGAGTCGGCAGACAGGGGAGCTCGTTTTGTGATCGAAGAGTTCAGTTCAGCAGTACAGCCTTAAAAATAACGCTAATTTTATTTTAACTGCAAATGGAAATACATTAGAGCTTGTTCTGGAAAAAGAGCTTGATCGTGAAAAACAACACGGGATCAATTTGCTTCTCACGGCTTTAGATGGAGGTTCTCCTCAGAGATCAGGTACTGTTGTCATACACGTCACTGTACTGGATGCTAATGATAACGCGCCGTTGTTTAGTCAGGCCGTTTATGAAGCCAGTCTGCCTGAAAACTCTCCTCCAGACACTGTAGTGGTCACAGTGAGTGCTAGTGACGCAGACGAGGGAGTGAATGGTGATGTGACTTATGAAGTCTTAAAAACGTTTTTAGAGGTAGGGTCAGTGCCTTTTTCAGAAAACAAAACCCAAACATTAAAAAATGTTTTCAAATAATTTCTCTGTCCTTGAAGTTCAACAGCAGCGGTCTCTTGACAACTGCTGTGTTCACTTTTTCCACACTTTTATCAATGACACACCACTGTAGCGTTGGTGTGACCAAATAAATCCAATAACTGTTGTGAAGTCAAGGGTTGTGATGAAAAAAACACATGAATATCCTTTAATCAATAATTCAAGCTGTATGACAATATCAACATTTAAATATTCGTAGTGGGTGTAACTAAAACAAATAAATGAATTTTAAATGATTTAAGATTATTTCTTTCCTGTTTGAAAATCAACTAAGGACAGGTGCACAGCAATCTTTACAGATTGGCAAATTATAGGAATTGTGTTGAATTTAGATTTACTACTTTCAAAGCAAAAAAATTATCAACAGAACAAAGAATCCACTGATCTGAAGATCAGAACAGTCAAGGCTAAATTTGAGCAGGTTATTAGATCTTAGCAGAGGAAAGATACATCCAGGTCAGGATACCCATTGTAACAAAACCTCCAGTTTGAAATCAAAATTGTATATATGCTAATGTTCATAGTTTATTCATATACTGGCCATTAATTTAAGTTTCTAATGTTCGCTAGACTTATTTGTTGACATTGTTGCTCTGCTATTTCCTGGTTTGAACATCAAGTTTTACTGCATGTACAACTATTGCTTGGATGTGGTGTTTAATTTATTCACCGATAAACATGAATATTAAACTAGATGAAGTCAATTGAAAGTGCACCCTTTTTATTCATTATCTACATGCTCCCCCTTGGCCGTGTCATCAGCCGGCATGGAATTTCATTCATGCTATGCTGATGACACTCAACTCTACCTCAGGACAAACCCAACCCCCTCTGCTGCCCTGCCATCATCCACTCTGACCACCTGCCTGGAGGAGATAAAGGCATGGATGAAGCAAAACTTTCTGCAGCTAAACAGCTCCAAGACTGAAGCCATCTTAGTCGGCATTCCACACCAGGTTTGGTCATCTGACATTACCAGCATCACCTTCTCTGGCAAAAATATTCCACTTTCAACATCAGTCACCAACCTAGGTGTTAAAATGGACTCCCATCTGACCTTTGAGGCGCACATCAAACATCTCTGCAAGACCTCCTTCTTCCACCTCAGGAACATCGCCAAACTCCGTCCCACACTCACTCTTGCAGATGCGGAAAAGCTTGTCCACGCTTTTGTCTCCTCCAGGCTGGACTATTGCAATTGCGGGATCCCTGAGAAAAGCCTCCAGAAATTGTAGTACATCCAGAACAGCGCTGCTATGATCCTGTTGAGGGTGCTCAAACATGACCACATCACCCCCATCCTCAATTCACTCCACTGGCTTCCTGTCTCACTCAGGGTTGAGTACAAGGTCTCCCTCCTTACCCACCAGTGCATCCATGGTGAAGCCCCCCCTACCTCAAGGAACTCCTCACCACACAGACCTCAACACGTACCCTCCGATCTGCCTCAGCACATCTTTTAAAACCTCCCAGGACGAAGCTCCGTAGTATGGGAGATCTGGCTTTCTGCTCAGCTGCTCCCAGTCTGTGGAATGCTCTCCCTGACCACCTGAGGACACCACAGACTGTGGATGCTTTTTTAAACGTGGCCTAAAAACCCAACTTTTTAGGAGAGCTTTTTAGTGAACTCGTGACCTTTTTCTTTTTCAAACTCTCCATGTGTTTTTATTGTTAGCACTTACCTCTTTTATCATGTAGCACTTTGGGATTTTCTTATATATGAAGAGCATTACAAATTAAATGTATTATTATTTATTATTATTATACTTGTTTTTGTTAAACTTCACTCACGGTGGCGCTATACACCAGCCTTAAGTTGTTGAATTGCTCTCCTTCGGCGTGCTCCTGTGTCACAATAGGGGAAATCATATATGACCCGGTGTTGCTTTCCGTGTGGTTGAACGTTATTTTTTGGCTTCATTCCTCCACTTGTTATGGACAATCCATCGAATATGAATTCGAACATATTTGCGTTTCCTACGTGTGGATTCTATTTCGTCCTGCTTTTTGCGCGTGTTGCTTATGGAGACCTGAGCTTTTCTTTTCCAGAGGAGATGAAACGAGGATCAGTTATCGGAAATGTGGCCAAGGATCTTGGGATCGACAGGGGTGCACTCTCCACCAGAAGAGCCCGCATTGAAATGGATGGGACTGAAAAACGTTACTGTGATATAAACTTGAATAACGGAGAGTTGATTGTCGCCGACAGGATTGACCGAGAGGCTCTTTGTGGAGAAAAGGCTTCGTGCATCCTAAAACACGAGCTTGTGCTGGAGAATCCTTTCGAGCTCCATTTGATGAATCTACACATTCAAGATGTTAATGATAACTCCCCACAATTTAAAGAAGACGTGATCAATATAGAAATTCAAGAGACGGCAGTTAAGGGAGCTCGTTTTGTGATCGAAGAGGCGCGCGATACGGATGTAGGACCGAATTCAGTTCAGCAGTACAGCCTTAAAAATAACGCTAATTTTATTTTAACTGCAAATGGAAATACATTAGAGCTTGTTCTGGAAAAAGAGCTTGATCGTGAAAAACAACACGGGATCAATTTGCTTCTCACAGCATTAGATGGAGGTTCTCCTCAGAGATCAGGTACTGTCGTCATACACGTCACTGTACTGGATGCTAATGATAACGCGCCAGTGTTTAGTCAGGCCGTTTATAAAGCCAGTCTGCCTGAAAACTCTCCTCCAGACACTGTAGTGGTCACAGTGAGTGCGAGTGACGCAGACGAGGGAGTGAATGGTGATGTGACTTATGAATTTGGACACGTTTCTGATGACGTAAAGAAGGTGTTTAGCATAGACCGTAATGTCGGTAAGATTCAAGTAATTGGCATTGTTGATTATGAAACTACGAGATCGTTTGAAATACGCGTAAAAGCAAAAGATGGATTAGGGCTATCATCTTATGCCAAGGTAATAATTGTTATTGCTGACGTGAATGACAACGCCCCTGTAGTTAGTTTGAAATCACTAACGAATCCTATTCCAGAGGATACCGCACCTGGTACAGAGGTGGGCATCGTCAACGTGCAGGATAGAGACTCAGAGGCTAACAGACAGGTCCGCTGTTCCATTCAGCAAAACGTTCCTTTTAAGTTGGTTCCTTCTGTTAAAAACTATTTTTCACTGGTGACCACAGGACAACTGGACCGTGAACTAGAGTCTGATTACAACATTACAATCACTGCCACTGACGAGGGCTCTCCACCTCTGTCCTCCTCTAAAACCGTTCAGTTATCTGTAGCAGACATCAACGACAACCCACCTGTGTTTGAGGAACAATCCTACAGCGCGTATGTGAGTGAAAATAACAAAGCTGGCTCCACTTTATGTTCCGTTACCGCTCGAGACCCCGACTGGAGACAAAACGGCACAGTGATTTATTCTCTTTTACCCGGTGAGGTGAACGGTGCCCCGGTGTCCTCATATCTTTCTGTTAACGGAGACACGGGGGTGATCCACGCTGTCAGGTCGTTTGATTATGAACAGTTCAGGAGCTTTAAAGTCCTCGTGATGGCCAGAGACAACGGTTCTCCTCCGCTCAGCAGCAACGTCACCGTCAGTGTGTTCGTATCGGATGTGAACGACAACTCTCCTCAGATACTCTACCCCAACCCGGAGGGAAACTCCTTCATGACCGAGCTGGTCCCCAAAGCTGCGCACGGAGGCTCTCTGGTGTCCAAAGTGATAGCGGTGGACGCGGACTCCGGACAGAATGCCTGGCTGTCCTATCATATAGTCAAATCCACTGATCCGGGACTTTTCACTATTGGTCTCCACAGCGGAGAGATCAGGACACAGCGGGACATTTCTGAATCTGACAGCATGAAGCAGAACCTCATTGTGTCGGTGAAAGATAATGGACAGCCCTCTCTCTCTGCCACCTGTTCCATGTATTTACTTATTTCTGATAACTTGGCTGAGGTGCCAGAACTGAAGGATATTTCTTATGACGAGAAGAACTCCAAACTGACCTCTTATCTGATCATCGCGCTGGTGTCCGTGTCCACCTTTTTCCTGACCTTCATCATCATCATCCTCGGTGTGCGGTTTTGTCGCAGGAGAAAGCCCAGACTGCTGTTTGATGGAGCAGTTGCCATCCCCAGCGCGTATCTCCCTCCTAATTACGCAGACGTGGACGGAACAGGAACTTTACGCAGCACTTACAATTATGACGCGTACCTGACAACAGGTTCAAGAACCAGTGACTTTAAGTTCGTGTCATCTTACAATGACAACACGCTGCCTGCTGACCAGACTCTGAGGAAAAGTCCATCAGACTTTGCTGATGTGTTTGGTGAAACGGAAGAGTCTTTAGAGGTATGAATATGACATTATTACCTTTTTAAAAACAGTCAAATCATACTATTTATTCTCAAACACGTAATTTTTAGGGGCTTGCAACCATAGATCCTGAAATCAAAGTTGTCTCTACATTCTCATTTCGTTGGTCAAAATGTTTTGCGTTTTTTCATGGCCATCTTATCTCTGTCTTTCCTTCCATCAATCCTTTTTAAAATGAGTTGTAACATTTATATTTTTGTTTTCAGTCTCATTTGCCTTCATTTTGACACCTTCTTAGTCCTATTTTGTTTTAGTTGGCTTTTCCATACAAAACGTATTCTCTTAATTTTAGTCTAGATCCGCAATAATTCATTTTCAGTTCGCTGTGCTAGATATAATTAGTTGTATTGTCAATAATTTGTTTAGGATAAAGTATGTATTGCTCATGTGAAGTTATAATCTTGTGACGTTTTTTTTTTTAAAGATCTCTATTGTTCTGCTTCAAAACCTTCATATCTGACGGCATGCCGCCCTTTAGTCAAATTATTATCAAGTTAGTAACATTATCCTTTGATGATCAGCTGCAGTACGAATTTGTCAATACAACTAAGTTTATTTTTCCCACATTCTAACAAGCAGTTATACATTTTATATGTCTGCACGTTTTTTGAGATGCCCATTAATCCCTGCCTCGTCTAATGAAATAGACAAAAGGAACTAAAACAATAAAACTTCTTACTTGTTTACTTCAAACCCTTTCAATCTTGTGCCACTTATGGCAGAGCTTGGTCATCATCTACAATTGTTTTGACTGCAACACGGGTGCAAGTGCCTTTTGACAACAGGGTGCAAGTAACATGTTTGTAATATCCATCAAATAAACGCGTTAGCTATAAATGTCTGAAAGGCTTTATACTCTTGTTTGTTCAGGCAGATGGCATCACCTGCAGTGTACTTCTTTCCACTTGATTCCAGTCCACTCAATTTTAAATTGTATTAGTTCATGCTTCCTCCTGTTTGCGTTTAGTTATGGCTTACTGCTTTAAAGTCTTACTGTCATCATGACATACAGATATTAGTGATTGTAACCAAAATGTAGTGAAACAAGTCATTTTCAGTCAGTTTTTGTTCAGTAGTGTAGTGTCTTTCCCAGCTACTTTTCAGCAGTGATTGTGCATGTTTCACATATTTACAATGAGTAACCCTTATTGCATTTAAAACATTATGAAAGACATTTGTATTTCATTCGCTCTGTGTTTTTTGCAATTTGTTTTCTGTCCTAGACCCGTTCATTTTCTGCCAAATCATGAAATGAAATAACATCAGTCACATTACATTACATGTCATTTAGCTGACGCTTTTATCCAAAGAGACGTACAATAAGTGCATTCAATCATAGGGTACAAACTCAGGAGAACAAGAAACAAGAAAGTGCAATTTCCTCAAATAAGCCAATTTCCAATTTGCTATAGATGAGTGACGTTACAAGTACAATTTAAGTGCTACAGTTTGTTAGTCTTTAGTCGAGGTAGAGTCTGAAGAGGTGTGTCTTTAGTTTGCGGCGGAAGATGTGAAGGCTCTCTGCGGTCCTGATGTCTTCAGAGAGCTCGTTCCACCATTTTGGCGCAAGGACAGCGAAGAGTCAAGATCTAGTCGAGTGTTTTGCTCTCAGTGAGGGAGGGACGAGTAGTTTTGCAGATGCAGAGCGGAGAGTGCGGGTTGGGATGTAGGGTTTGACCATGTCCTGGATGTAAGCTGGACCCGATCCATTCACAGCATGGTACGTGAGCACCAATGTTTTGAACTGGATGCGGGCAGCCACCGGTAGCCAGTGAAGAGAGCGGAGGAGTGGAGTAGTGTGGGAGAATTTCGGAAGGTTGAAGACCAGTCGAGCTGCTGCATTCTGAATGAGCTGCAGAGGTCGAATGGCGGTGGCAGGGAGACCAGCCAGGAGGGAGTTGCAGTAGTCCAGGCGGGAGATGACAAGAGCCTGAATCAGTACCTGCGCTGCCTTCTGAGTGAGAAGGGGACGTATTCTCCTGATGTTGTAGAGCGTGTATCTACAGGATCGCGTTGTCGCGGTGATGTTGGGAGTCAGGGAGAGTTGGCTGTCGAGTGTGACGCCGAGGTTCTTAGCGGTCAAAGTGGGCGTTAGTACGGAGTTCCCAAAGTTGACTGAATCACATGTTTTATTAAATGCAGTGTGAGTGAAGTCCAGACATTTCCTGTTGACACAATGAGGGATGTTTCCTTCTAAAAAAAGAAAAAAAGAACTTAACTATGAATAATTTCAGATAACTGCTTCTCTTTTTCAAAATCCACTGCAGGGTCAGTGGGACAGCAAACCTACATCTCTAAAAATTGGCAAATCTTAGAACTGTGGTGAATTTAGATTTACTTTTGTTAAGGGTTCGGAAAGCCCTCAAGGGAGGCCTCACTCCTTCGTTCTCGGCCCCGCCGGAAACGAAGAATCAAAAGAGTCAGCTTTCTCAAATTCTAAAATCCAAAAAGTATTTAATAACTAAACAACGTTATAAGGAATACAATTACAAAGTGAAATACAAAACGAACAGTAAAATATTCCGCGAAAAGAGAATTCTCTGAGCAAGTCTAAAGTGACTTATCAAAGCGGCGGCAGGAAAGTTCTATCAGTTCTCTCCCCGCTTTGGTCCTTTGAAAACTCTTGAGGTGTGTCTTCTTGGGTGCGTTTGGATGCCATTGGCTTCTCCTTCAAACGTGTCTTCTCCTGGATTGTCCCCTTCACATCGAGGTGTGAAGCTGCAGCTGTAACCTGAAACCTCTCTGTACCATCTGCCCCTCACATTCCAATACATTCAATGTAGATACATTTGGCTTTATGCCTCAATGAGTGAATATAACAAAGCATACATAGTTTGAGTCTTCATCTTAACTAGTACACCTTAATTACAACACATCATAAATGATCACCGTTCATCACACTACATCATAAGATGTAATACAGTTCAAGACATTGGCCTCAATAGGCTGACTTACATTCAGTTGCTCATCTACCTGACAGGAGAAAAAACTCCCAAAAAAAACCCTCTTTGGGGATAAAACTGTGAGAAATCCATAAAGGACGGCAATAAAAACATGTGTGTTCATATGATTTACATGACTATAAATTGTGTTTGATTCAAATTGCATTCTGTTCATCTAACGTGCTTTTGTACTTACAAATATCTAATAACACACAAACTACAATTCTAACACTAAGCATTGTTACACATATTATAATTTCCACCACTAGGGGTGCACTTCTGGCCTAAATCCCTAACACTTTCAAAGGAAAACAATGCAAACAGAACAACAAACAATTGCAATATATTTAGGGAGAGAATCCACTTTTCTGATGTCAGCAAAGGCTAAATTTGAGCAGGTTAACATGGCATCTTAGTAGAGGAAAGATATAAAGAAGTCAGGACACGCATTGCAACAAAACCTCCGATATTAAACATATCATAATTGTATATGCCCTAATGTTCATTGTTTATTCATTATACACATATAATTTAAGTCTCTAATGTCCGCGTATTTGTTGACATTGTTGCTCTACTGTTTCCTGGTTTGAAACTTAAGGTTTACTGCATGTCCAACTATTGCTTGTATGTGGTGTTAAATTTATTCATCGATAAAAATAAATATTTGAGAGGATGAAGTCAATTGAAAGTGCACCCTTTTTATTCATCAGCATACATGTTTTTGTTAAACTACACTCACGGTGGCGCTATACACCAGCCTAATGTTCTTGAATTACTCTCCTGTAGCGTGGAAGCCCATTCTTGCTCCTGTGTCACAATAGAGACAATCATATTGGACCCGGTGTTGCTTTCCGTGTGGTTGAACGTTATTTTTGGCTTCATTCCTCCACTTTTTATGGACAATCCATCGAATATGTATTCAAAAATATTTGCGTTTCCTACGTGTGGATTCTATTTCGTCCTACTTTTTGCGCGTGTCGCTTATGGAGATCTGAGCTTTTCTTTTCCAGAGGAGATGAAACGAGGATCAATTATCGGAAATGTGGCCAAGGATCTTGGGCTCGACAGGGGTGCACTCTCCACCAGAAGAGCCCGCATTGAAATGGATGGGACTGAAAAACGTTACTGTGACATAAACTTGAATAACGGAGAGTTGATTGTCGCCGACAGGATTGACCGAGAGGCTCTTTGTGGAGAAAAGGCTTCGTGCATCCTAAAACACGAGCTGGTGCTGGAGAATCCTCTCGAGCTCCATTTGATACATCTACACATCCAAGATCTTAATGACAACTCCCCACAATTTAAGGAAGACTTGATCAATATAGAAATCAGAGAATCAGCAGTTAAGGGAGCTCGTTTTGTGATCGAAGAGGCGCGCGATACGGATGTAGGTCCGAATTCAGTTCAGCAGTACAGCCTTAAAAATAACGCAAATTTTATTTTAGCTCCAGCTGGAAATACATTAGAGCTTGTTCTTGAAAAAGAGCTTGATCGTGAAAAACAACACGGGATCAATTTGCTTCTCACAGCATTAGATGGAGGTTCTCCTCAGAGATCAGGTACTGTCGTCATACACGTCACTGTACTGGATGCTAATGATAACGCGCCGGTGTTTAGTCAGGCCGTTTACAAAGCCAGTCTGCCTGAAAACTCTCCTCCAGACACTGTAGTGGTCACAGTGAGTGCGAGTGACGCAGACGAGGGAGTGAATGGTGATGTGACTTATGAATTTGGACACGTTTCTGATGACGTAAAGAAGGTGTTTAGCATAGACCGTAATGTCGGTAAGATTCAAGTAATTGGCATTGTTGATTATGAAACTACGAGATCGTTTGAAATACGCGTAAAAGCGAAAGATGGATTAGGGCTATCATCTTATGCCAAGGTAATAATTGCAATTACTGATGTGAATGACAACGCCCCTGTAGTTAGTTTGAAATCTTTGATTAATCACATACCCGAGAACGTGTCACCTGGTACAGAGGTGGGCATCGTCAACGTGCAGGATAGAGACTCAGAGGCTAACAGACAGGTCCGCTGCTCCATTCAGCAAAACGTCCCTTTTAAGTTGGTTCCTTCTATTAAAAACTATTTTTCACTGGTGACTACAGGACAACTGGACCGCGAACGTCAGTCCGATTACAACATTACAATCACTGCCACTGACGAGGGCTCTCCACCTCTGTCCTCCTCTAAAACCGTTCAGTTGTCTGTAGCAGACATCAACGACAACCCGCCTGTGTTTGAGGAACAATCCTACAGCGCTTATGTGACTGAAAATAACAAAGCTGGCGCCACTTTATGTTCCGTTACCGCTCGAGACCCCGACTGGAGACAAAACGGCACAGTCATTTATTCCCTCTTACCTGGTGAGGTGAACGGTGCCCCGGTGTCCTCTTATTTGTCTGTTAACGGAGACACAGGGGTGATCCACGCTGTGAGGTCGTTTGATTATGAACAGTTCAGGAGCTTTAAAGTCCACGTGATGGCCAGAGACAACGGTTCTCCTCCGCTCAGCAGCAACGTCACCGTCAGTGTGTTCGTATCGGATGTGAACGACAACTCTCCTCAGATACTGTACCCCAACCCGGAGGGAAACTCCTTCATGACCGAGCTGGTCCCCAAAGCTGCGCACGGAGGCTCTCTGGTGTCCAAAGTGATAGCGGTGGACGCGGACTCCGGACAGAATGCCTGGCTGTCCTATCGTATAGTCAAATCCAATGATCCGGGACTTTTCACTATCGGTCTCCACAGCGGAGAGATCAGGACACAGCGGGACATTTCTGAATCTGACAGCATGAAGCAGAACCTCATTGTGTCGGTGAAAGATAACGGACAGCCCTCTCTCTCTGCCACCTGTTCCATGTATTTACTTATTTCTGATAACTTGGCTGAGGTGCCAGAACTCAAGGATATTTCTTATGACGAGAAGAACTCCAAACTGACCTCTTATCTGATCATCGCGCTGGTGTGCGTGTCCACCTTTTTCCTGACCTTCATCATCATCATCCTCGGTGTGAGGTTTTGTGGCAGGAGAAAGCCCAGACTGCTGTTTGATGGAGCAGTTGCCATCCCCAGCGCGTATCTCCCTCCTAATTACGCAGACGTGGACGGAACCGGAACTTTACGCAGCACTTACAATTATGACGCGTACATGACAACCGGTTCAAGAACCAGTGACTTCAAGTTCGTATCATCTTATAATGACAACACTCTGCCTGCTGACCAGACTCTGAGGAAAAGTCCATCAGACTTTGCTGATGTGTTTGGAGATTGTGATGATTCTCCCGAGGTAGGTGTGACATATCTTTTGAACTATTTCCCTCACTCCTTCCGCCTTTGTCAGAAGATGACACGTACACTTACGTCAAATATTTTCAATTTCTTTCCTTTGGGTAATGGGTAATAATAATAAATTTGTTTTTTTTTAATCCCTAATTATTTCCTGACGGTTTCCTATCAGTTGAATCAAACCCCCCTCTGCCACAAATGGGTCAAAAGTCTGAATGAAAAAAAAAAAAGATCCGAATGTGAAATAAAGATCGGTTTGAAAAGAAGAAGATGTATTCAAAAAATATATTTATTAAAAAAAAAGGATAGAACTTAGTCAAAACTATATTCAACCCGAAAATACTTTTCGTCCACTGATGTTTATTTTGAATACATTGCTGTATTTATCAATGTTCAAGACCAAAACTTAATACACTTAAATGTGTTTTTCAAATGATAAAAAAGTTTTGACCTGGATTTGGCTCCATACGTTAGGTTCTTCCCTGTTACTTTAATGGAGATACATATATTTTGTCATGCCTCTATCCTTGGTGCTGAATTTCACTTTTCCTCAGATGCATTGTCTATTCATGTTTTGCCATATAGATACTATGTTGGACAAGATCCAGTTACCAGTGCACCTTGTACCGTAACTTTAGCTTTGAATCGTGATTTTGGCTTTACATAATGCCCTCTTTCATTTAGACCTTTTTACTTTCTAAAGAATTCTTTATTTTCTTTGTTTAAGGCGATGTAACACTTTTAATGAATTCAACTCTAACTATCCCTACTTATAAAAAAGTAAAACAATACTGTACATTCATCAAGCATTAGCCTTGCCGATATATTTTTGGTAACTTTATCTGATGTTAATCAACTTCTCCTCTCCATGATTGCAGTAGCTCACTTATTTGCCCATTACTTTGTATTTGTTGTATAACATTCAGCATCCACTTTGTTTCATAACATTGCGCCAAAAGTGATTTCCATATTCTTTACCTTGATACAATAGACCTAGAAAAACTGTATCCACAGTTGAGCTGCAGCTGCTTCAGACATCTGAAGTTGTCGGATAGATTTACTCTTAAAGACATACATGCAGAGAAGCTCTCCTTGCTCCAAAATATTGTTTGAATCATGAGTCACTTTCTCTTCTTGAGTTAAGTGAGTATGTCCTCTGGACATTTATTGAAGAATATATTGACAATATTTACAGATGAGGTTATGTTGCACAATATGACAGCAGAGTAAGTTGCAGTGCTGCTTAACAAAGTTACCTGGGAGAAAGAAAAAGAGAAAAAGAAAAAGTTCATGTAACGTAGAGGATGCGAATAGTTGGTTTTCCCTTCCTCTGTCTCACCTTGGGATTTAAATAAATTCCAAACCATATCTAGTAACCATTGGAATTGTCTGGGATTTTGGCTGTCACCCACCTTGAATGCTGTCTAATGCAATTGATTAAAATCATTGAGAGACACATTAATCAACCCAATGCTGAACATATTAGGTAAAAAGCATTGAAACATTTGCAGAGATAGTATTAAGTTAAGTACTAATTTATTAAGGCAAGGCAATTTTATTTGTATAGCGCTTTTCATACACAAGGCAGACTCAAAGTGCTTCACACCATAACATTTCATACAATAAAGTGAAATAAAATGCAGGAATTAAAAGACAATTAAAAACAGCAAATACAATTATTTTAATTAAATGTTTAATGTGTTTAATTAAAGGCTGTCAGGTTGAGGGTGGAAGGCAGGACTCAAACGCAGACTTGTCGAAAAACAAAAGACTTTAATAGTCCAAAGGCCAAAAACACAGGATCCAGGGGAAAAACAGCAGGCAGGAAACTCCGCGACGAAAGACAAAGACATGCGTGGCTAAAGACAATGACGCGACAAGTGACACAGGAGACACATGGCTTAAATACACAAGGGAGGTGCAGGTGATTGGACACAGGTGGAAACTATTAAGACGATCACAGGGGATGACGGGACAAGACAGGAAGTGAAGTTACCCGGGGACACGAGTGGCAGAAAACTACAATATACAACAGGAAGTGAAACCACACCGTGACAGTACCCCCCCCTCAAGGGCCGACTTCCAGGCGGCTCACACTAGAGCAAAACAAGGGGTGGGGGGGGGAGGGAAACGCGAGACGTTGGTCAAACCGCCCGGGAAACTCTGGCGGACGGCCCGGCGGGGTCGGCGGCGGCGGCTCGGGAAACCTCCGGAGGGGTCGGCGGCGGCGGCTCGGGAAACCTCCGGAGGGGTCGCCGGCGGCGGCTCGGGGACACGGGAAACCTCCGGAGGGGTCGCCGGCGGCGGCTCGGGACACGGGAAACCTCCGGAGGGGTCGCCGGCGGCGGCTCGGGGACACGGGAAACCTCCGGAGGGGTCGCCGGCGGCGGCTCGGGGACACGGGAAACCTCCGGAGGGGTCGGCGGCGGCGGCTCGGGGACACGGGAAACGTCCGGAGGGGTCGGCGGCGGCTCGGGGACACGGAACACCTCCGTAGTCGGCTCCAGCTCGGGGACACGGAACACCTCCGTAGTCGGCTCCAGCTCGGGGACACGGAACACCTCCGTAGTCGGCTCCAACTCGGGGACACGGAACACCTCCGTAGTCGGCTCCAACTCGGGGACACGGAACACCTCCGCAGTCGGCTCCAACTCGGGGACACGGAACACCTCCGCAGTCGGCGGCGGCTCAGCCCCCCCCATAACCCACCCCATGGACCACCCCCCTCAAGGGCCGGATCCCAGACGGCCCTCAAATCACCAACGGGAGGGTGGGAGAGGACCATGGGATGGGAGGGAGGGAGTCTGAGTCTCAGAGCGGGGACTGGGGGCGTCGGGGCAGGGACTGAGAGTCTCGGAGCGGGGACTGGCCGAGTCGGGGCTGGGACTGAGAGTCTCGGAGCGGGGACTGGCCGAGTCGGGGCTGGGACTGAGAGTCTCGGAGCGGGGACTGGCCGAGTCGGGGCTGGGACTGAGAGTCTCGGAGCGGGGACTGGCCGAGTCGGGGCTGGGACTGAGAGTCTCGGAGAGAGGGACTGGCCGAGTCGGGCTGGGACTGAGAGTCTCGGAGCGGGACTGGCCGAGTCGGGCAGGGACTGAGAGTCTCGGAGCGGGACGGGAGATCGCTGCGGCGGCCCAGCTGAACGGGAGATCGCTGCGAGCGGCCCAGCGGGAGTCGGGCTGGCGCCCAGCGGAGCTGAACGGGAGATCGCTGCGGCGCCCAGCGGAACGGGAGATCGCTGCGGCGGCCCAGCGAGGGGAGATCGCTGCGGCGGCCCAGCGGGGAACGGGAGATCGCTGGCGGCGGCCAGCGGGCCCAGGGAGACGGAGCGGCGGCGCCCAGCGGGAACGGGAGGCGCTGCGGCGCCCAGCGGGGAACGGGGAGACGCTGCGGCGCCCAGCGGAACGGGAGAGCGCTGCGGCGCCCAGCGGAACGGGAGAGCGCTGCGGCCGCCCAGCGGGAACGGGAGAGCGCTGCGGCGGCCCAGCGGGAAGTCGGTATTTCCTCCGGCCAGGGCTCCTCTTGGGATTTAGGAGATCCCGGAGCTCGAGGCAGGCGAGCTGATAGTCCCTGGGACCGAAGACACAGTTTGTTTTCCGCTGCCAGAAGGGACTTCTTACGTCCAGGTAGTCCGGACCGTAGTCTGGCAGCGCGTCTGCTGAGCCCTTCTTTGGTCGCGTCATTCTGTCAAGGTTGAGGGTGGAAGGCAGGACTCAAACGCAGACTTGTCGAAAACAAAAAGACTTTAATAGTCCAAAGGCCAAAAACACAGGATCCAGGGGAAAAACAGCAGGCAGGAAACTCCGCGACGAAAGACAAAGACATGCGTGGCTAAAGACAATGACGCGACAAGTGACACAGGAGACACATGGCTTAAATACACAAGGGAGGTGCAGGTGATTGGACACAGGTGGAAACTATTAAGACGATCACAGGGGATGACGGGACAAGGCAGGAAGTGAAGTTACCCGGGGACACGAGTGGCAGAAAACTACAAAATACAACAGGAAGTGAAACCACACCGTGACAAAGGCAGAGGTTAAAAGTGCAATGTAGGTAAAATTTAGCAGAAGGCGAAGCTGAACATAAAAGTTTTCAGTCTTGTTTTAAACGTGAGTTGGGGCAAGTCTTAAATCTTCAGGAAGTTTATTCCAGCTGTTTGTTGCGTAGTAACTAAATTATGCTTTCCCATGATTTGTATTTACTCTGGGAAACACTAACAGATTGGTGTTAGAAGATCTTAGTGATCTTGAAGGCTTATGTAGTGGAAGCATATCAGTGATATATCTAAACCGTATAGTGATTTATACGTGAGCAGTAGGATTTTTAAATTAATTCTCTGACATACTGGGAGCCAATGTAAGGATTTAAGAATTGGTGTAATGTGCTCACATTTTTTTGGTCTTTGTTAGAACTCTAGCAGCAGCGTTCTGCACAAGCTGGAGCTGCCTGACAGTTTTTTTTGGAAGACCTGCAAGGAGACCATTACAATAGTCTAGCCTACTAGTTATAAAGGCATGTACAAGTGTTTCTAAGTCTTGAGCTGACATGAGCCCTCTAAGTCGTGCTACATTTTTGAGGTGGTAGTAGGCCGATTTTGTTACTGATTTGATGTGACTCTCCAAGTGTAAATCTGAATCCATAATAACCCCCAGATTTCTGGCTTTATTTGATGTTTTCAGGGACAGAGAGTGAAGGTGTTGGGTTACTTTAAACCTTTCTTTTTTTAGCGCCAAATACAATGATCTCAGCTTTGTCTTCATTTAGTTGTAGGACATTTTGACACATCCAGTCTTTGATTTGTTCAATGCACTGGCACAGAAGATCTATGGGGCAATAGTCGTTTGGTGATAGCGCTACATAGATTTGGGTGTCATCAGCGTAGCAATGGTGGTCAATTTTATTTTTTTGCATGATTTGTCCTAGTGGGAGCATGTAGATGTTGAATAAAGTCGGCCCTAAGATCGAAACCCTGGGGGACTCCACACGTTACGTCGGTTGTTTCTGATACGAAGTCACCAATGGAAACAAAATAGTTCCTGTCTTGTAGATATGACCTGAACCAGCTTAAGACTGTGCCTGAGAGCCCCACTCAGTTTTCCAACCTATCCTAAAAGTATTGAGTGGTCGACAGTATCAAGAGAGCTTACTAGTTAAAATAAGATAAGTTTAAGATTACTAGTATATTAATATTAAGATGACTTTCCTTATGTTGTTCACAATGCAAGGTAATTTCACGTTCTCCACTGTTGTAATACATCTCTCGGTCTCATGGTGACGCTCCTTGGTAATGTCTGACTCATGGCTGCTATGGCGTGCCTCACATCATCTGTGTCAGTGGAACTGGAGCATTGGGGTAGAGCCCGACGGCTGTTTATGCTTGCTGCTGTATGAGAGAGAGAGAGAGAGAGAGAGAGAGAGAGAGAGAGAGAGAGAGAGAGAGAGAGAGAGAGAGAGAGAGAGAGAGAGAGAGAGAGAGAGAGAGAGATACACTGGGTGCGGGGTGAGAGGGAGCAAGCGAGAGAGATTGAGTGTGTGTGTGTGAGAGAAATTGGGACAGAGAGAGAGGAATCTGAGCAGACAGCTTCTCTAGAGCATGAATAACTCAAATAGAGAAGCAGGCAACCGTTGGATTACAGCAGCATTTTTACTTCGATATTTGGATGTATATATTTAGTATTTACTGTAGCTATAGTGTCGACAGTATATATTTTTTCCGAAAGCACATTTAATAATGCATCTGCCATTAAACTTTAAACAGTGGCTGCATTTTTTATCGTTGTGGCTCTTTTTTGTTGTTTCGTTTGGAGAAATCCGTTACATCCTTCCAGAGGAGATGCTGCGGGGTTCGGTTATCGGGAATGTTGCACGCGATCTGGATCTGAAGGTGACGGAGCTTGAAGCTCGTCGAGCCCGCGTTGTTGCAGAAGGAACTAACCAGCTTTGTGAACTGGACACTGCGTCAGGCAATCTTTTGATCAGCCAACGGATTGACCGAGAGGAGCTGTGCGTGCAAGCCAGTGTCTGCATCCTGCAGTATCAACTCTTAGTTGAAGAGCCACTTCAAGCATACAGCATAGTTTTGGATATTGCAGATATAAATGACAACAGCCCAGTGTTCACCACATCAGAGATACAAATAGATTTAGTCGAATCCACTGTTTTGGGGAGGCGCTTTCCGTTGGAGAGCGCGCATGACCCCGATCTGGGAACCAACTCAGTCCGTGAATACAAGCTTAGCCCGAGTAATCATTTTGCACTGGAAATGAGTACCCAGATTAATGGAAATACTTATCCGGAACTAGTTCTTAAAAAGTTCTTGGACCGGGAGGCACAAGTTGAACATGTGCTGAAAATCAATGGAATTGATGGAGGAAATCCAGTCAGATCAGGAACTGCGGCTATTCATATCCGTGTTTTGGACGCCAATGACAATGTCCCAGTTTTTAGCCAACGAGTTTACAAAACATCTGTACCAGAGAACTCTGCCACAGGGACTATCATAGCCACACTGAATGCCACGGATTCCGATGAAAGTTTTTATGGAGATATAACGTACTCTTTCAGTCACCTGTCAGACAAGTTGGGAGGAGTTATTGAAATTGACCCTCTGACTGGAGAAGTTCGCCTGGCAGGTGTCATTGACTACGAAGAGGCTAGTATGCACGAGCTGGACGTCCAGGCCAAAGATGGAGGTGGTCAGGCCTCTCACTGTAAACTTTTAATTGATGTCATTGACGTGAATGACAACAAACCAATGATAGAAGTAAAGTCAGCGTCCGCTAACTTGAAGGAAGACTCTAAACCGGGAACCATGGTTGCTCTGATTAATGTATATGACCTGGACACTGGAAGCAGTGGGCGTGTCACGTGCACAATCCCAGACGATGTGCCATTTAAATTAATTTCAGAGGTCAAAAACTATTACATGTTAGTGACTGAAGGATTACTAGACAGAGAACTTCAATCCGAGTATAACATTACAGTTACTGCCACGGATGCGGGCTCTCCCTCGTTGTCCAGTGTTAAAGTTATAACAGTCATGGTCAATGATATAAATGATAATCCCCCAACTTTTACGCAAAGCGAGTACAATGCCAACATCCTGGAAAACCAACCCGTTGGGACGTTTGTCAAGCAAGTGAAAGCCGTGGACATTGACAACGGATCTAATGCTCAAATACTGTACAAAATATCAAAGGTCACAGAGTCGGAGGTGTCCTCCTTCCTCAGCATCAACTCAGAGACTGGTGAGCTCTTCACATCCCGCCTCTTCGATTACGAACAGTCAGCCCACTTTCAGATTAAGGTGAAGGCTCAAGATGGAGGCAACCCTCCACTCTCCACCACCTGCACTATTAACGTTTTTATCAAAGACCAAAATGACAATGCGCCTCTTGTCCTATATCCCGTCCAGACCACCGGGTTCATTGCTGAGGATATGGTGCCAATGGAAGCGCCTAAAGGTTACCTGGTAACTAAGGTGGTTGCTGTGGACGCAGACTCTGGTCATAACGCCTGGCTCTCTTACAGAATAATCAAAGCAACGCGGCCTAACTTGTTTATGGTCGGTCTGCATACAGGGGAAATTCGCACTGTGCGAACATTCATGGAGGACGATGAACCAAAACACACTATTGTCCTTTCAATAAAGGATAATGGGCCTGAATCTCTTTCTACAACCGCTACCATCAACGTAATGATTGGCGACGGGCTGCCCGTTTTAAACGAACTCTTTGAGTTTGCAGATGAATCACAGGGCACCGATAACCTCACACTTTATTTGGTTGTTGCACTTGCAACTGTTTCCTCTCTTCTAATCCTTCTAATTAGTGGTGTGTTTTATTTTAGGCTCTGCAGGCGTAGTTATGTTTACCGGTCAACCACCGATGGTCTCCCCGTTTTCCCCACAACCTACCTCCCTCCTAGTTTCACAGATTTAAGCCACTGTGGGACCCTGCTAAAAGATGATCGATTTGATTCCTTCTTGACCACAGGGTCATGGAGAGGCGATTTTCGTTTTGGCTCAAGCACGGACACTGACACACTGAAGCAAAGAAGTGCAGCCTATCAAAAAAACACACTTCGGCAGGCAAGTGCAGGTAGAGCTAGTGTGAAGGTGAGGGGAGGTGCACCGCATCCTTGTTACTTGGTAAAATAAAAGTCAGTAAAGCAATATTTTATCGATATTGTTAAATAATCCAAGTGCGCAGAATTACATTTCAACCCTTTGCCTGCCAAATAGTAAAAGTGTATTTGTACGTAAATATGTATATCTTGTTGGAAATGTATTTTAATGTTCTTAGAGTTTTGCTTATAACCTAAACCTCACCTGTCCATCTGACCGTGAATATCTGTGCTAACCTTAACTCATGCAAGTGTAGACCTTTTGGATTATTATTGAGAATAGTTGACGAGATATTTAAAAAAAATAAGTTAGTATTCTATTTACATCGATTTTTTTGTAATGTTTTTATTTTTTTTAATCAAAACATTTTTTCTGCAGAGCCTTTACTTCATCAGGCCTGTTTGGTTTCCTTGCCTGTTCTTACTGTTGTTTTTGTATATGTTAGTAGTCACTCTCTACATCTTTCTGTTTTGAAATGCATGGTGTAACTTTTTTACTCCTCTATTTATGGACACATGTTCTGAATTCATGAAAACAATACAGTTGGTTAACCAAAGTTATAGCGCTTACTATTATTATGTTGTCTCTGCTAAATTCCTCTTTGCTTTCATTATTTTGTTGTGTAAAACAGCCTTTACACTTTTCTTCATTGTCTATTTTCTGACTGGCGCCAAGTTCAGAATGCCATGTTGTGTTTTTACAAAATTTAAATAATTTATTGTATGACAGGATTAATAAAACCTTCGCGCCATATTATGTATTGAATCACATGTGAACCGATCACGAGTGTACACTGATGAAAAATAAACTTCTAGGGAAGATTGTGTCGTCCCTTTCCATTTGACATTTTGCAAAGAGCATGTAATGTAGGACAGTTATGTCAATTCACCTTTACCTCTAACATAAGGATAACAGTTACCTAAAGCACTTACATTCAAAAGCAGTGCATGACAAACATGTTTTTGCATGTTAATCTAGCATAGTAATGCAGTGTGGGGCTGCACTCAGAATAGCAGTTGGAGTCTTAAATTAAAAGTTTGTTTTTAGCCTCCATCGCACAGTGTGTGTGTGTGTGTGTGTGTATGTGTGTGTGTGTGTGTGTGTGTGTGTGTGTGTGTGTGTGTGTGTGTGTGTGTGTGTGTGTGTGTGTGTGTTGCGCATGTTCTGCGCTTGTTACTATGTCATGAGAAAGAGCGGGTTTGTCATCAAAAATAGTTCCTATGTTAATTAATTTGTGTTGCTGAGTCTTGTTACAGCTTCATTCTAATTATTGCTCTTAATTTCAGTCGCCGAGGGAAGTGGAAAAAAAGGCTTCATTTTGGTGTATTGTTATCTGGGCAACCTGATCAATGTTTTATGCAGTGTGGTTGACAATAATTGGAAAATGACAGGAAACTATGTCAGTTTAAAATCATGGCTCATTTTAATCATCAAATTCATCTTTATAGTACCGAAGTTGTGACATTTCTTATTCTGTGAGTGAGAATTTTACACGGACGGGTATTTATATAACAACATACGTATGTCTCTCAGTATTCCTTTTCTTGTCACTTTCTCACTTGATTTTTGTATTCTACTTTCGGTGTATATACACCAGCTGCTTACCAGCCCTATTGTCAGGAACGGGAAGTTGGAGACAGGACTCAAACGCAGACTTGGAAACAAAAAGAGTTTAATAGTCAAAATCAAAATCAAAAAATGCCAAGGGGCCAAAAACGCAGGCCGGGACCATGGAACTCATAAGACACTAAGGGAATAACAAGCAGGCATAACATGCAGGCATAACATGGACACAGGTGGAAACAACCACACAATCACAGGGGATGACAGGACAAGGCAGGAAGTGAAGTTAACCCAGGGACATAAGGGGCAGGAAACTACAAAAAAAAACAGGAAACAAACCCACACCGTGACACCTATGTAATTACCTGCTGCCAATTGAAAGTCAGTTGTTTTCTGAAGTTTAAAAAGGAAGAATGTGACTCTATTTTTAGTTTGCTGACAATATTCAGAGCTGTGCAGCTCTGCAGCTCAAACAAATATATTCCTGGTAAGTCAAGAATGAGACGGCTTTGTTCACTTCACTCACCTTTGAGATTCATTTGGAGTCAGACTATTTCATTTATATATGTCACAAGGTCCAAACATAAGTCTGTATTGCACTGTCTGCAATGTCTAACTTAAAAGGAAATGTCAAAATGTGATTTTTTTACTTTTATTTTTGGACTCACAGTAACTGTTTTTTTCCCCTCTTTTCTTTTTTTGTGCACTCCTTGATGAAACATCACATTCAATACAGCAGGTAAGATGATTTTCATTTTTCTTCCTTTTGTCCTGCATCTCTGTCAACACGAAAGTGAGACCATATTTACCAAAAACAAGATTCATTCCCCATATCTTTTCTTTACTATTTCTCTCTTCCTCTGCATCTATTTTGACAACACATAGGCTGTAATTAAAAATGAAAAACTAGCAATTTCAATGTTGGTCTGAAACATATCTTTCCAAATGTTACTATGAAAGTCAAAGTCATACAAAACTGAGATTTTCGCTTGCAGGAGCACAAGCAGCTGCATTGCTCATTTTTTGTGAGCTGTGTGATTCGACTCGAGGGTTTTTTAAACTACATGCATATTAATCATCCTGATGTGAAGCCACTTAATGAATAATGCAAGATCATGATGTGCAGAATTGTATGTTCTGCGGAATTAAGCAAATACTGTAATTAAACAGGTATGCTAAAAATGAATATTTCTAACTGCAAGGAGAAAAAATATACTGCTGCAAAATGTGTCTGTGTTGTTGAGCTTTGCAGTAGTTTCATACTTGATGGACATTGACTACTCTAGTCATAGTCATTTTGCATCAGGTGAGAAAAGACTTTCTATTTACATGTATATATTGGAAAATGACAGGAATATATATATATACACACACACAATGGTTCTCTGTCCATTCCGGAACTGAGAAAACACAAAATGGGGCATTGTAGAAAGCCTTGTATTTTCTAAGTTATTTTATTTCTCCAAATTGAATGTTGCACATCTCGATTACCTACTACAAATAAGGCAGGAAGAGCGCACACGGTGATTGTACAGTTGAATCATTGGTCCGCACATACTGATGATTTAAGATGATGATTTTTTTTGTTTCTCTAAGTCACTGCTGGTGGTGCTGTTGCCTAAGCAGACTTTGATTCAAACGCCAACCGTACCACAAGTCCCCACCCGTCGTCTGGGTGAATAAGGTTTTGTACATATAGACGGTTGGCTTTGTGTTTGAGTGAAGCGATTAAGGCACACTTTTGTAAGCGATATATAGGGCATCTCTCCCTTTGTGGATAACTGTTTTCGTTTGGATCTGATTCATGAGAAGAAATGGATATACTGAAGAGCAAGAGCACCTCGTTGGGTTGGACAGTCTCCATTTTCCTTTCCTGTCTTGTTGCTGCGTCTAGCGGACAAATTCGTTATTCGATACCAGAGGAGATGAGAAAAGGGCTGTTTGTTGGCGACATTGCAAAAGACCTAGGCTTGGGTGTTGACAGGTTGGTTTCTGGTCGTGCTCGACTTGTTATAGCTGATGATAACCAATATGTCGCACTCAACCAGAACAAAGGGCATGTTGTAGTCAGTGAAAGAATTGATAGAGAAAAATTATGCGGCAAGAAATCACCATGTAGCTTTAGTCTGGAAATTGTCCTCGAAGATCCACTTGAATTGTTTTCCATAACCATCGAAATACAAGACATAAATGATCACGCTCCATCTTTTCCTAAAAAGGAGATTAATTTGGAAATAAGTGAATCGACGCCAACCGGTACAGTATTCCTGCTTGATAGCGCAGCTGATCCTGACGTAGGAATAAACTCGCTGCAAAGTTATTCTTTAAAAGAAAATCGCCATTTTATCCTCAAACAACGCTCTCGCGCAGATGGGAGTAAATTCGCGGAAATTATGCTGCAGACGGCTTTGGACCGCGAGAAACAAAGCGAACATGAGCTTGTATTAACTGCTGTGGATGGTGGGGAACCGCAGAGGTCTGGGACAGTGAAAATACATATTGCTGTTCTGGACGCAAACGACAACGCACCCGTTTTTACCCATTCCGTATACAAAGCATCTGTCTTGGAAACTGTTTTGAAAGGCACCGTTATTGCTAAAGTCAGTGCCGTAGATGCAGACCAAGGTTACAATGGTAACGTTACATATTATTTCACACACTTAGAGGAGGATTCGTCCTGTCCTTTCGAAATCAATTCTTACACGGGAGAGGTTAAACTCACCGGTGACATCGATTACGAGGTTTCTCCAAACTACGAAATAAATCTTCAAGCAAAAGACCCATGGGGTGTAACGGGCGCCAGCAAATTAATAATTGACGTAGCAGATGTAAATGACAACAGTCCAGTAATCACAATGGCTTCATATTCTGGCAAAATATCAGAGGATTCCCTCCTTGGCACAGTTGTGGCTTTAATTAGTGTCCAAGATAAAGATTCCGGTAAAAATGGCCAAGTTGATTTAAATATTGAAGATAGTCTCCCATTCAAAATTAAATCGTCTCTCAGAAACTATTACACCTTAGTAACGAAGGATCTCCTCGATCGAGAAAAACTTTCCAAGTACAACATCACACTCACTGCCACAGATGAGGGCTTCCCTGCCTTATCAAGCAAACAAACTGTCGTTTTAGACGTTACTGATATCAATGACAACGCGCCAACTTTTAAGCAAAGTATTTACAGCACACAGGTGATGGAAAATAATTTGCCTGGTGTAATTCTGTTGCAGATTAGCGCCACTGATTCAGACCAGGGACAGAATGCACGGATATCGTATTTTCTTATTGACGGCGACGTTAACGGGAATCCGGTATCCACATATTTCTCTATTAATATAGAGAGTGGAATCATTAAGTCTACGCGTTCGTTTGACTTTGAACAAGTCAAAGAATACAAAATTCGAGTCCAAGCACAGGATGGAGGGTCGCCACCTCTAAATAGTAACGCAACTGTTATTGTACGTGTAGAAGACCAGAACGACAACCCTCCTCAGGTTCTGTACCCGGTCCAGACTGGAGGCTCTCTGGTGGCTGAGATGGTTCCTCGTTCAGCAGATGTGGGCTATCTGGTCACTAAAGTGGTGGCTGTTGACGTGGACTCTGGACAGAACGCCTGGCTCTCCTATAAACTGCAGAAAGCCACAGACAGGGCGCTGTTTGAAGTGGGCTTACAGAATGGAGAAATAAGAACTATCCGCGGAGTCACTGATAAAGATGCTGTGAAACAAAGACTGACTGTGATAGTGGAGGACAACGGGCAGCCCTCTCGTTCAGCTACAGTCATTGTTAACGTGGCGGTGGCGGACAGCTTCCCTGAAGTGCTGTCTGAGTTCACTGACTACACACAAGACAAGGAGTACAATGACAACCTGACTTTCTACTTAGTGTTGGCTTTGGCTGTAGTTTCCTTCCTCTTCATCACGTGTTTAGTGGTTATTATATCGGTGAAGATCTACAGGTGGAGACAGTCTCGCGTCCTGTTTCACTCCAATCTCCCTGTGATTCCGTATTATCCACCACGTTACTCAGACACTCTGGGGACAGGGACTCTCCCACACGTGTACAACTACGAGGTGTGCAGGACGAATGACTCCAGAAAGAGTGACTGCAAGTTCGGAACAGTCGGTAGTCAGAACGTGCTGATAATGGACCCCAGTTCTACGGGAACGATGCAGCGGATACAGAGTGAGAAGAACATCCTGGAGGAACCAGACTCTCCTCTTGAGGTTAGTTAAATAATGTTGCCTCATATCTGTACAGTTATTATTCTTTCTCTGTGTATTCATAATGATATTGAAGCGTGTCATCGTATTCACTTTTTGGAACACTGTCATGTTTAATTCATGCTATTAGTTAGTGAAACGGTACTTGAATAGGCTGATTACTTTGACTTGGTCGCGTTTTATGTTCAGGCGGACTGGCTGCTTTGTTTTTTAGTAAGCTTAAACGATTTAGGTAACCCCTCGGTCTCTTGCTATGATTTTACTCGTAAAGCTTGCGGGTCCCTGACATCTTGTTAATTCAAATATTTATACCCATTCCCCCAACCAGATTTGCGGTTATTCCGTACCACGTAACAGAGACGCATTGGGGACAGGGACTTTCCAACATGTGTACAACTCCAAGCTTTGCAGGACGACTGACTCCAGAAAGAATGACTTGAGTCATGCGCAAACCATTAATCAAAGATTAGTTTGTGGGTATCGATGTAACTGTGCGCAGAATGGCGAGCAGCCATCAGCAGTATGTCTTCTCTGATAAATTGGTCCGTGGGACTTCACTCAAGTCATATCAGATGTTACACTTTTATTATATAACGTTAACAGAAAGTTTATGTTCATGTATTTGTAAAGAAACAAAATGTAAATGAAATAAGGGGGTGTAAGAGCATGATTTAGGATGGTGTACTGGCGGTCAGTCCGTGGAGTTATGTCGCTCTCCGTGGTGCTGAAGTCAATGGCTTGCACTAAATTTTCATTTGAAGACTGTCTTTCTTAATTAAAGAAAATCCTGGTTGAATGTACTATAACAATTACCAATACTAATTAATAGTATCACCATGAATGTTTATGATTAATCAAGTCGTAGTGTTTAGTGATATTGAAGAATTTTAGATTGTGTTAGCTTTGTAATAGTTGTTATTGCTTTTGTGGCAAGCGTGAGGTCGGGGAAGACTGCCCCGATCGTTTGGATTTTAAATTTGGAAAAAGAGGAAACCATCAACGCCACCCCGGGAAGTAACCCAGGGAAAAAAGTAAATTACTAAATTTAAGCAAAGGACAACACAAGTTCTTTATACTGAGCAGGCGGGAGACGTGTTTCCAAAATAAATATACAAAGTTTATTTCATTCGCAATTAAAATATATCGAAAGGGTTACCGTGTTTTCCAGGGCTGGGGCATTCGTGCTGGGAGCACCACAATCCACTCAAAAACACTCCAAAACACACACAAGGGTAAAGCAAAAAGGGAGTGAATAAGACACTACACACGAGGGGACACCATCTCCAAAAAGGGTTCACCAGTGAGGCCCTCAGCACCTGGAATCACAAAAATGGGACAGTTAAAAACAGTTAAATGGAAAAAAACAGAATTTACAGGTTCAAAAGACAAATCCAAAAATAATATCAAATTATACAGTGTAAACTCAAGATAACTAATCAATTCAATGATCACAATTACAAAATAATCCCAAAAAGTCTCCCTTGCCATCCACCTCCTGTTGATTCAGGTAACAAAACAAAATCAAAATAAGGAATATTAGGTGTTGTACATCAATCCCCATAAAACTGCAACGTCCTTAAAAAGAGGCTTGTTTTATCCCCATTAAAAAAAGTTAATTTTAACCCTATAAAAAGCAGCAGCAGTCCAAACACAGTACGGTTCGGGGTAGCCGGGTGCCGAGCCCTCAGCGTAACATCGCTCCGGCACCGAAAGGGAAGCTAGCCGACACACGCCATCCAACCTGCCAGCGCCTGCACACAAATGCACGTTATTAATGCTGCAGGGAGGGACACGTTGGCGTGCAATTAATTATGACATACCTGCGCGGAGGAACACAATTTTGCGCCACACCAAAGAGTGCGGCGCGTCTACAAAAACCTGCAGCCAGGCAACCCGGAAGCAGAAAGTACGCACCCGTCGCCAGAGAGAGAGAGAGCGCGCAGTTCTACCGATCCCTTCTCACGTGGCAGACGATTAAAGGGGCAGGACCGTAAAAGGGCAGTCATCCTGCTACACTTTCTCATTTTTTTCTTCAGCAGTGCACTGGTTAGACATCCTTACTTTTATGACGTTTCTGGACATACACTTTAGAATGAAGTTTTTTCAATCTTTTCCACAGACAATAGCATTTGTTAGGAGTTTCCTGATACGTGTATGAATTGTTCCCACTAAAAAAGTTAGTTTTGAAAACAATGCAAGCTTTTCTGAAAACAAAACAAAAATAGCATTTTCTCTGTATTTACTCATTTTTTCCACTCAAATCTTGAAAAAGGAGGAAGGTATTATTCGTTGCATTATATTGAGCCAACATTTCATTGTTGTTTTTATTATTAAATATCCCATTAGAATATTTATTATTATACTAAACGCCAAACTCGTGGAGCTGGAGCTGGATTTGGTTGTACAATATTCATATATTATCCCCTAAGTGACGCTGTTGCCTGGTAAATCAATTCAACCGTGCAGGGTGAGACTTTTCTTTCCCCTCCCCTGTTCCTGTACATGATCTTCGTTTCATACGAGCTCATCGGAGACACAGTTAACACTTTTAACGTTACATTGAAAATTCCCAGGGATTTATATATTTTCCCTAGTGAATTGGAATTATAGTTCATTGTTTAGTTTGCTTTAAGACCCTATTTTCACATGGCATTTAAAGAATATCCCCATGACGGAGGAGCAAAATGGCGATTGCTTGGACATTTGCGAGGAACCGTTTATCTATTCATTTTTCTATTCATTTTTCTCAATCAAGTGGAGACTCAGATCCGGTATTCGATCCCCGAGGAGATGAAGAAAGGCTCACTTGTGGGTAATATTGCGCAAGACCTTGGTTTGGATTTAAAAAGGCTCCGTTCTGGCCGGGCCCGCATCGTCACCGGAGAAAACATGCAGTACGCCGAGCTGAAGACAGACAAAGGGACTTTGGTCGTGCACGAGAGAATAGACCGAGAGCAGCTCTGTGGAGACGTAACGCCGTGTAGCTTCACCTTCGAGATTTTATTGGAAAATCCAATGGAGTTGCACCCTGTGACCATCGAAGTATTGGACACAAACGACAACGCTCCCACTTTTCAGAACAGTCATCTGAAATTCGAAATAAGCGAATCCGCTGTGCTTGGTTCCCGTTTTAATTTGGAAATTGCGGACGACGCTGACGTGGGGGAGAACGGTCTGCAAAACTACATTTTAACACCAAACGATAATTTTGTTTTGAAACAACATGTGAATCCGGACGGCAGTAAATATGCTGAAATGGTGCTTCAGAAATCCTTAGACAGAGAGGAGCAGCCACGCCTGTCCCTAAAAATGTTGGCTGTTGACGGCGGAAATCCACAGAGATCGGGTACAGTAAATATAGATGTCCACATTCTAGATGCCAATGACAATGCTCCCGTGTTCAACCAATCCCTATATAAAGCAGTTGTGGTTGAAAATGCACCAAAAGGAACTCACATTGTTACTGTGAATGCAAGCGACATAGATAGCGGTTCCAACGGGAAGATTGCGTATTCCTTTTCAAAATCAAAAGCAGGAATTGCCGACCTGTTTGATATAGATGAAGCTACTGGAATCATATTTGTGGCAAAGGATATAGATTTTGAAAAAGATAAAAAAATTGAGTTTAGGGTTGAAGCCAAAGATCAAGGTGGACTTACAGATTCTAGTAAGGTAGAAATAGATGTAATTGATGTAAATGATAATGCTCCGGTCATTAACGTTATGTCATTCACCAGTCTTGTGTCTGAAGACTCTCCTGCCGGGACAACTATTGGCATAATCAATGTCAAGGATATTGATTCTGGTGGAAATGGACAATTGAGTTGCACAATTGAAGGCAATTCTTATTTCAAAATTAAATCCAATGTTCGAAACTATTATGCATTGATGACTGATGGTGAATTAGATCGAGAAAATATGTCAGAATTCAACATCACTGTTATTGCCTCAGACAAAGGATTGCCCCCACTCTCGACAAAAAGAACATTTTATCTTAAGGTTTCGGATGTCAATGATAATGCCCCAATATTTCAACGAGGCTCATATAGTGCATTCCTCACAGAGAATAACACTCCAGGTGTATCGGTTCTACGTGTTCATTCTAAAGACCCAGATGAAAATCAGAACGCCCGTGTTTCCTACATGTTGGACGCATCTGATATAGGCGGATTTCCAGTTACTGATTATGTCTCTATAAATGCAGAAAGTGGAGTAATTAATGCAGTGCGCTCATTTGATTATGAGCAGATCAAGCAGCTTGTGTTCTCTGTCAAAGCTCAAGATGGAGGTTCCCCTCCACTCAGCAGCAATGTGTCTGTAACAATATTGATCCAGGACCAGAATGACAACCCTCCTCAGGTTCTGTACCCGGTGCAGACTGGAGGCTCTCTGGTGGCTGAGATGGTTCCTCGTTCAGCAGATGTGGGCTATCTGGTCACTAAAGTGGTGGCTGTTGATGTGGACTCTGGACAGAACGCCTGGCTCTCCTATAAACTGCAGAAAGCCACAGACAGGGCGCTGTTTGAAGTGGGCTTACAGAATGGAGAGATAAGAACTATCCGTGGAGTCACTGATAAAGATGCTGTGAAACAAAGACTGACTGTGATAGTGGAGGACAACGGGCAGCCCTCTCGTTCAGCTACAGTCATTGTTAACGTGGCGGTGGCGGACAGCTTCCCTGAAGTGCTGTCTGAGTTCACTGACTACACACAAGACAAGGAGTACAATGACAACCTGACCTTCTACTTAGTGTTGGCTTTGGCTGTAGTTTCCTTCCTTTTCATCACGTGTTTAGTGGTTATTATATCGGTGAAGATCTACAGATGGAGACAGTCTCGCGTCCTGTATCACTCCAATCTCCCTGTGATTCCGTATTATCCACCACGTTACTCAGACACTTTGGGGACAGGGACTCTCCCACACGTGTACAACTACGAGGTGTGCAGGACGAATGACTCCAGAAAGAGTGACTGCAAGTTCGGAACAGTCGGTAGTCAGAACGTGCTGATAATGGACCCCAGTTCTACAGGGACGATGCAGCGGATACAGAGTGAGAAGAACATCCTGGATGAACCAGACTCTCCTCTAGAGGTGAGTCAAATAATATAGCCTCATCTTCTTATCGTTCATTTTCTTTCTCGGTAACATTGATAGCGCTGCCATGGCTTCATGTTGTGCACCTTGGGACAGCATCTGACTTTTTGGAGATAAAAATATTGCTTAGGTCATACATGTTCAACTTATTCCACCCATCAATCGCAGTTATTAAATTTTGCTTTAAAAAAAAAGTTCAACACTTATATTACTTTGATTTATGTACATTTCATTACTCGTTCCCTTATGTGCTAGTACATGTTTGATCTCTGGAGTCTCCTGTTAGGATTCCACTTGTGATTGTTAACAAAAGTGTCTTGCATCTAATATAAACAAAAAAATGACTCTGTGGTCTCATTAAACATCTACAAAGAGACCTATTTGATTTTTTTTTATTTCGCAGTGCTTCATCCTGTTATAATTGTAGTGGTATGTGTTATGCTGCAATGCGTTTTCTATTTACTTATTTGATTTCATTATTTTGTTGATGGCTGCATATACGAGAATGATGCTTATCAACCATAGTAGAGTTTGTATTTCAATCGGCATTTTGCTTGACACCTCGTTATAATTTTTTAAAGATTATTTTGAGTATCAGATTAATCAAGCATGGTGGTCCACACCAGCGGTATTACACAGTTTGGACTCTACGCGACGCTGTCGGTTAATCTAACATAATTTATAAAACAGTACCACACAGTCCCCTCCTTTACAACATTTGATAATGACAGGAAAACCGTCGGTAAGGATTATATTGGGTGACAGTCGACGAGAACAGCCTTGACATCGTTTTTCTTTAACTGTACGCTAACGTCTTTTTTTTAGTATCGTCCCCGGTATTTTGCAGCTTTATATAACATCTTGATTTCCACATGTCTAGCATACCACCCTCATCTCGGTGCGTAAAATGGCGCTTTGGCTGCGAACACAAACGGACGCTTCTGTTTTTATTTTTCTGTCTCAACCATTTGGTCAGCGGACATATCCGATATTCAATCCCGGAAGAGATGAAGAAAGGCTCCCTAATCGGTAACGTAGCGCAGGACCTTGGCTTGGATCTGAAAAGGCTCCGCTCTGGTCGGGCCCGCATTGTGACCGGAGAGAGCATCCAGTACACCGAGCTGAAGACAGACAAAGGGATTTTAGTGGTGAATGAGAGAATGGACCGGGAGCAGCTTTGTGGAGACGTGACGCCGTGTAGTTTTAGCTTCGAGGTGATTTTAGAGAACCCAATGGAGTTACATCAGATTACTGTTGAAGTAACTGACATAAATGATCATTCTCCGACCTTCAATAGAGACGCCATTCAATTTGAAATAAGCGAATCAGCAAACTCTGGTTCTCGTTTTTCATTGACAAGTGCAGAAGATCCAGATGTGGGCCTCAATGGACTTAGAGAATATTTTCTCACCGAGAATGAGAATTTTGTTTTGAAACAAAACTCTAATGCAGATGGTAAGAAATATGCCGAGATGGTGCTTCAGAAACCATTAGACAGAGAGACGAACCCCAATCTGTCTCTAAAGCTCATAGCTGTAGACGGTGGAAGTCCGCAGAGATCTGGTACGGTAAATATAAATATATCTGTTTTGGATGCCAATGATAATGCGCCTATATTTAATCAATCTGTGTACAAAGCTGCAGTCATGGAAAACTCTCCAAGAGACACGTATGTTACCACTGTTAATGCGAGTGACGCAGATATTGGATCGAATAGTTTAGTAACGTATTATTTTTCAGATCTTAACAGTGGTATCACCGATTTGTTTGCAATTAATGAAAAAACTGGCGTCATTACAATAACAGGTTTAATTGATTATGAAAACAACAAAAAACACGAAGTCCGTATCGACGCAAAAGATCAGGGAGGTTTGACAGATTCAAGCAAAGTCATAATTGAAGTGACAGATGTAAATGACAACGCCCCCACAATAAGTGTGATGTCGTTCACTAGTCCTGTGTCAGAAGACTCTCCACCTGGTACAACTATTGGCATTATTAACGTAAAGGATCTTGATGCAGGTGATAACGGAAAAGTACACTGTAGAATACAACAAAACGCACCTTTTAAGATTAAATCTAATTTAAGAAATTACTACACTTTGGTAACAGATACTGTATTAGATCGTGAAATTGTTTCAGAGTATAACATCACAATTGTTGCTACGGATGCAGGAATGCCTCCTCTCTCATCTAAAAGAACATTTTATTTAAAACTCTCTGATGTGAATGATAATGCTCCACTATTTTCCGAAGGTGCTTACAATGCATTTATTGCAGAGAATAATGCGCCAGGGATTTCACTTCTTACTGTTAGGGCTAAAGATCCTGATGAAAACCAAAACGCCCGTGTATCTTATATTCTGGAAGATGCTTACATTGGTGGATCCCATCTCTCAGAATATATGTCTATAAATTCAGAAAGTGGAGTGTTACATGCAGTACGCTCCTATGATTATGAACAAATTAAACAGCTTCAGCTAGTAGTCAAAGCGCAGGATGGAGGCTCCCCTCCACTCAGTAGCAACGTGACTGTGAAAGTATTGATCCAGGACCAGAACGACAACCCTCCTCAGGTTCTGTACCCGGTGCAGACTGGAGGCTCTCTGGTAGCTGAGATGGTTCCTCGTTCAGCAGATGTGGGCTATCTGGTCACTAAAGTGGTGGCTGTTGATGTGGACTCTGGACAGAACGCCTGGCTCTCCTATAAACTGCAGAAAGCCACAGACAGGGCGCTGTTTGAAGTGGGCTTACAGAATGGAGAAATAAGAACTATCCGCGGAGTCACTGATAAGGATGCTGTGAAACAAAGACTGACTGTGATAGTGGAGGACAACGGGCAGCCCTCTCGTTCAGCTACAGTCATCGTTAACGTGGCGGTGGCGGACAGCTTCCCTGAAGTGCTGTCTGAGTTCACTGACTACACACAAGACAAGGAGTACAATGACAACCTGACCTTCTACTTAGTGTTGGCTTTGGCTGTAGTTTCCTTCCTCTTCATCACGTGTTTAGTGGTTATTATATCGGTGAAGATCTACAGATGGAGACAGTCTCGCGTCCTGTATCACTCCAATCTCCCTGTGATTCCGTATTATCCACCACGTTACTCAGACACTCTGGGGACAGGGACTCTCCCACACGTGTACAACTACGAGGTGTGCAGGACGAATGACTCCAGAAAGAGTGACTGTAAGTTCGGCACAGTCGGTAGTCAGAACGTGCTGATAATGGACCCCAGTTCTACAGGAACGATGCAGCGGATACAGACTGAGAAGAACATCCTGGATGAACCAGACTCTCCTCTTGAGGTTAGTTAAATATTTGAGCTTTGATTATTTCCGGCTTTTGTACTATGGTTGTATTTACTTCAAATGATAACCTGCGTTGCTCCCCACACGTAGACTTTCAGAACCATGGACAGCATCTTTCTTGGCTTTTCATGACTCCAGTGCTGCTGTTTTGCTAATTCTGCTTACATTTACATTTGTATAGTTAATGTACTCGTTTTTATAAATGTTTACTACCTATATGTGTTTTGTTAAGTCATACTTTGTGTTGTTCAAACGTCCCTATCCTCTTTAATTACCAAAGCCATGATTTTTTATTTACATTTTTTTCTATTGGAGGGAAAGATGTTATTACTGTTAAGGTGAGGGTTAGAGGCAATAGGAATATATGAAGAATTGCTTCGAAATATCAATATTCAGCTTTGCAGAATTTAAGGCTATAGTCTCTGTTATATTGAGAACAGAAATTGGGGCATCTGTCTTGCAGTATTTGCTTTTCTCGTCTCTGTGATATTGATCATTTCCTAATGGATATTTGGGCATCATTATACTTCAATCCAGTATAGTTCATGAACCTATTAATATGGTTTTAGTTGTTTCCCCTATATTTTTAGTTTGCATTATATTTGCAATAGGCTGTTATTCAGTCAAATATTGTATAATCAGATTACAGCTCCTAAGATTTTTGAGAAGTGCTTTGTGTTTTTGTTTGGAAAGGAATCTGACATAATACATCGTGGAGACTTAAATGCGTTTTAATAAACAAATGGTATATTTATAGTCATTTTATTTGGATTTCCACCAGTGTATTTAGTCCGTTTGCTTCAGACCTTAGCGGCACGGCCCTTATTAATTGACATTCAGCTTTTAGACTCCAAGGGACGCTGTTGGTCAGTGGAATATGTTCTATGTTGCGTCGTCAGTCAGTACGTCCTCTGAATTAATATGCAGGCGTGAAGGTTCTCCGTGTTCGTCGGTGTTTGTGGTGCTATTCGGAGAACATAGTCTCACTGACTTGCATGTAAAGGTTGAAGACGTGTCTACTTGTTTCGGAACGAGCCTCGTCGTCATATAAATCGGATTCAGCTTTTTTTTTTTTAATTATCAATATTCTTTCCAAACGCAATGACATCTGGGGGGATCTCTCGCTTGCGCAATATTTTTTAATGGATTACGACGTCAAATAGGACTGCTCGTGTTGCTGTTTCTTGCGGTTAACATGGTAGGTGGTCAGATTCGGTATTCTATACCAGAGGAGATGAAGAAAGGCTCGGTTATTGGTAACGTAGCGCAGGATCTTGGTTTAGATCTGAAGAGGCTCCGGTCTGGGCGGGCCCGTATCGTGACCGGAGAAAACATCCACTACACCGAGCTGAAGGCAGACAAAGGAATTCTACTTGTGAATGAGAAAATAGACCGAGAGCAGCTTTGTCGTGAAGTAACTCCATGTAGCTTCAACTTTGAGGTGATTTTAGAAAATCCAATGGAATTGCACAGAATAACTGTTGAAGTTTTAGATATTAATGATCACGCTCCCGTCTTCCCAAACAAAGATAAGCCTATCTGCCTTGAAATAAGTGAATCAGCTGCAATTGGGGTGCAGTTCCCACTGCAGAGTGCAGAGGATCTAGATGTGGGGAAAAACGCTTTGCAAGATTATATTTTGTCGCCAAACAACAATTTTATATTGAAGCAACATGCAAATCCGGATGGAAGTAAATATGTCGAAATGGTGCTTCAAAAACCTTTAGACAGAGAGCGACATCCCCATCTGTCTTTAAAACTTATAGCTGTTGACGGAGGAACACCACAGAGATCGGGTACAGTAAATATAGATATCACTGTGCTGGATGCCAATGACAATGTTCCCGTGTTTAACCAATCCGTGTATAAAGCATCTGTGATGGAAAACACAATAAAAGGCACAAGTATTATCACAGTAAATGCCACGGACGCGGACAGTGGTTCAAATGGAATCATTACTTACAGTTTGTCTAAGACGAAAGGAAATGCAGGGAAGGGATTCAATATTGATGAAAGCACAGGCACAGTTTCTGTTTCTGGTGAAATAGATTATGAAAAAGACAGAAAATACGAGGTCAGGGTCGAAGCAAAGGATCAAGGTGGCCTAACCGGAACAAGTAAAATTACAATAGACGTTTTGGATATCAACGATAATGCCCCCGTTATTAACATTATGTCATTTTCTAGCCCCATATCTGAGGATGCAATTCCTGGTACAACTGTTGCAATATTGAATATAAAAGATGCAGATTCTGAAAAAAATGGGCAAATACAATGCTCTATAGATGGAAAACTTCCCTTTAAGATCGAATCGTCTTTAACAAATTATTACAATTTAATCACCGACCAATATTTTGATAGAGAATCTGTCTCAGATTATAATATAACAATAACAGCTACTGATTTAGGTCTACCCCCACTTTCTAGCTCCAAAAAGTTGTATCTTAAACTCTCTGACGTTAATGACAACGCACCTTCTTTCGATAAAAAGAGCTATTCTGCTTACGTCACAGAGAACAATTCTCCTGGAATTTCAATCTTTGCTCTGAGCGCACAAGACTCTGATTGGAATCAAAACGCACGAATATCGTACCTTTTAGAAGACACACAAGTCAGTGGTAGTCCAGTTTCCACTTATGTATCTCTTAACTCTGAAACTGGAGTTCTTAGAGCAGTTCGTTCTTTTGATTATGAACAAATCAAACAGCTTCAGCTAGTAGTCAAAGCGCAGGATGGAGGCTCCCCTCCACTCAGTAGCAACGTGACTGTAAAAGTAATGATCCAGGACCAGAACGACAACCCTCCTCAGGTTCTGTACCCGGTCCTGACTGGAGGCTCTCTGGTGGCTGAGATGGTTCCTCGTTCAGCAGATGTGGGCTATCTGGTCACTAAAGTGGTGGCTGTTGACGTGGACTCTGGACAGAACGCCTGGCTCTCCTATAAACTGCAGAAAGCCACAGACAGGGCGCTGTTTGAAGTGGGCTTACAGAATGGAGAAATAAGAACTATCCGCGGAGTCACTGATAAAGATGCTGTGAAACAAAGACTGACTGTGATAGTGGAGGACAACGGGCAGCCCTCTCGTTCAGCCACAGTCATTGTTAACGTGGCGGTGGCGGACAGCTTCCCTGAAGTGCTGTCTGAGTTCACTGACTACACACAAGACAAGGAGTACAATGACAACCTGACCTTCTACTTAGTGTTGGCTTTGGCTGTAGTTTCCTTCCTCTTCATCACTTGTTTAGTGGTTATTATATCGGTGAAGATCTACAGATGGAGACAGTCTCGCGTCCTGTATCACTCCAATCTCCCTGTGATTCCGTTTTATCCACCACGTTACTCAGACACTCTGGGGACAGGGACTCTCCCACACGTGTACAACTACGAGGTGTGCAGGACGAATGACTCCAGAAAGAGTGACTGCAAGTTCGGCACAGTCGGTAGTCAGAACGTGCTGATAATGGACCCCAGTTCTACAGGAACGATGCAGCGGATACAGAGTGAGAAGAACAGCCTAGATGAACCAGACTCTCCTCTAGAGGTGAGTCAAATAATATTGCTCCGTCTGCATGCCGTAATCTTTCCATTAATATTGAAGTCCTACAGTGCGTTGGTATTTAGCCACTTGGGACAACACCTGCCTTTTTCAAGCGCTTGATAAAAATACTTCCGCTGTAATTTTCAACTTATTAGCATTAGCAGTTAGTGAATTCTTTGTTTTACCTTTTCAACCCACGTAGGTTTGATGTGCTTTTCTGTGACTAGTATGTTTATATTGCTTGTATATTTTTTATACTATTTGGACTTTATATTATATTGGACTCTAATTAATTTTCTCTTGATGTTTAAAAAACATTTTTTCCATCTGATATAAGTTGTGTACATAAAAATTGACTTTTGCACGGCTCTCAGCAACAGAGACCATTTGTGTTTTTTACCCAATGCATTCTTAAATCTAAGTTGTATTTATTTTTCCTAATTTTTGGTTTTATATTACTCTTCAGCAAATTAATTGATTTTTGTTTTAAATTGTGGACTGCATACAACCACATTACGGCCACCGTGGTAATAGTTTCAATACTAATCATTATTTTACTGAGTACTGCGTTTTAATATTTTTTTGTTTATTTTCAGTTATTACCATTCAGATTATTATTGTGTCCATACCCACGGTATTACAAATTTTGGACTCTAAGCGACGCTGTTGGTCAATCCAACGTAATAACTAAAACAGTACCGCTCAGTCCCTCCTATTACATTTATCAGGGGAGTATGCATTATATCGGTTGACGTTCGAGGAAAGCAGACTTGGATATATTAACGTCTCATTCAGTTGTTGAGTATAACAGTCGACGTCGTTTTTCTTTGGATACACAATAACTGTTTTTCATCGTGAGCGATTACGTTGTCAAGAACATATTTATTTTGATATGGCGTGTGGAATACCATCCTCCTCCCAGTGCGTAAAATGGCGCTTTTGCTGCAAACACTATTGGAAGCTTCTGTTTTTCTCTTTCTGTCTCAACCATTTGGTCAGCGGACATATCCGATATTCAATCCCGGAAGAGATGAAGAAAGGCTCCCTAATCGGTAATGTAGCGCAGGACCTTGGCTTGGATCTGAAAAGGCTCCGCTCTGGTCGGGCCCGGATTGTGACCGGGGAGAGCATCCAGTACACCGAGCTGAAGACAGACAAAGGGATTTTAGTGGTGAATGAGAGAATGGACCGGGAGCAGCTTTGTGGAGACGTGACGCCGTGTAGTTTTAGCTTTGAGATGATTTTAGAAAATCCAATGGAGTTACATCAGATTACCGTTGAAATAACTGACATAAATGATCATTCTCCGACCTTTAAAAGAGACGCCATTCAATTTGAAATAAGCGAATCAGCCAGTTCTGGTGGTCGTTTTACCTTGGCAAGTGCAGAAGATCCAGATGTGGGCGTCAATGGACTAAGAGAATATTATCTAACCGAGAATGAGAATTTTGTTTTGAAACAAAACTCTAATGCAGATGGTAAGAAATATGCCGAGATGGTGCTTCAGAAACCATTAGACAGAGAGACGAACCCAAATCTGTCTCTAAAGCTCATAGCTGTAGACGGTGGAAGTCCGCAGAGATCTGGTACGGTAAATATAAATATTTCGGTTCTTGATGCCAATGATAATGCGCCTGTATTTAATCAATCTGTGTACAAGGCTACAGTCATGGAAAACTCTCCAAGAGACACTTATGTTACCACTGTTAATGCGAGTGACGCAGATTCCGGGTCAAATTGTATCGTAACTTATTATTTTTCCGAAATTAACAATGATATCAACAATGTGTTTACTGTAAATGAAAATAATGGCATAATCTTAATCACGGGTTTAATTGATTATGAAAAAGACAAAAAGTACGAACTTAGAATCGAGGCAAAAGATCAAGGAGGTTTGACAGATTCAAGCAAAGTCATAATTGAAGTGACAGATGTAAATGACAACGCCCCCACAATTAGTGTGATGTCATTCACTAGTCCTGTTTCAGAAGACTCTCCACCTGTTACAACTATTGGCATTGTTAACGTAAAGGATCTTGATGCAGGTGATAACGGAAAAGTACACTGTAGAATACAACAAAACGCACCTTTTAAGATTAAATCTAATTTAAGAAATTACTACACTTTGGTAACAGATACTGCATTAGATCGTGAAACTGTTTCAGAGTATAACATCACAATTGTTGCTACGGATGGAGGAATGCCTCCTCTCTCAACAAAAAGAACATTTTATTTAAAACTCTCTGATGTGAATGATAATGCTCCACTATTTTCGGAAGGTGCTTACAATGCATTTATTGCAGAGAATAATGCACCAGGGGTTTCACTTCTTACTGTTAGGGCTAAAGATCCTGATGAAAACCAAAACGCCCGTGTATCTTATATCCTGGAAGATGCTTACATTGGTGGATCCCATCTCTCAGAATATATGTCTATTAATTCAGAAAGTGGAGTGTTACATGCAGTACGCTCCTTTGATTATGAACAAATTAAACAGCTTCAGCTAGTAGTTAAAGCGCAGGATGGAGGCTCCCCTCCACTCAGTAGCAACGTGACTGTGAAAGTAATGATCCAGGACCAGAACGACAACCCTCCTCAGGTTCTGTACCCGGTGCAGACTGGAGGCTCTCTGGTGGCTGAGATGGTTCCTCGTTCAGCAGATGTGGGCTATCTGGTCACTAAAGTGGTGGCTGTTGATGTGGACTCTGGACAGAACGCCTGGCTCTCCTATAAACTGCAGAAAGCCACAGACAGGGCGCTGTTTGAAGTGGGCTTACAGAATGGAGAAATAAGAACTATCCGTGGAGTCACTGATAAAGATGCTGTGAAACAAAGACTGACTGTGATAGTGGAGGACAACGGGCAGCCCTCTCGTTCAGCTACAGTCATTGTTAACGTGGCGGTGGCGGACAGCTTCCCTGAAGTGCTGTCTGAGTTCACTGACTACACACAAGACAAGGAGTACAATGACAACCTGACCTTCTACTTAGTGTTGGCCTTGGCTGTAGTTTCCTTCCTCTTCATCACGTGTTTAGTGGTTATTATATCGGTGAAGATCTACAGATGGAGACAGTCTCGCGTCCTGTATCACTCCAATCTCCCTGTGATTCCGTATTATCCACCACGTTACTCAGACACTTTGGGGACACGGACTCTCCCACACGTGTACAACTACGAGGTGTGCAGGACGAATGACTCCAGAAAGAGTGACTGTAAGTTCGGCACAGTCGGTAGTCAGAACGTGCTGATAATGGACCCCAGTTCTACAGGAACGATGCAGCGGATACAAAGTGAGAAGAACATCCTAGATGAACCAGACTCTCCTCTAGAGGTTAGTTAAATAATTGAGCTTTGATTGTTTCCGGCTTTTGTACTATGGTTGTATTTACTTCAAATGATAACCTGCGTTGCTCTCCACACGTAGACTTTCAGAACCATGGACAGCATCTTTCTTGGCTTTTCATGACTCCAGTGCTGCTGTTTTGCTAATTCTGCTTACATTTACATTTGTATAGTTAATGTACTCGTTTTTATAAATGTTTACTACCTATATGTGTTTTGTTAAGTCATACTTTGTGTTGTTCAAACGTCCCTATCCTCTTTAATTACCAAAGCCATGATTTTTCATTTACATTTTTTTCTATTGGAGGGAAAGATGTTATTACTGTTAAGGTGAGGGTTAGAGGCAATAGGAAAATATGAAGAATTGCTTCGAAATATCAATATTTAGCTTTGCAGAACTTAAGGCTATAGTCTCTGTTATATTGAGAACAGAAATCGGGGCATCTGTCTTGCAGTATTGTCTTTTCTAGTCTCTGTGATATTGATCATTTCCTAATACAGGATATTTGGGCATCATTATATTTCTGTAAAGTACAGTTCATGAACCAATTAATATGGTTTTAGTAGTTTCCCCTTTAGATAATGATCTAATGCATTATATCTGCAACAGTGTATTATTTAGTCAAATATTGTATAATCAGATTGCAGTTCCTATATTTTTGAGAAGTGCTTTGTGTTTTTCTTTGGAAAGGAATCTGACATAATACATCGTGGAGACTTAAATGCGTTTTAATAAACAAATGGTATATTTATAGTCATTTTATTTGGATTTCCACCAGTGTATTTAGTCCGTTTGCTTCAGACCTTAGCGGCACGGCCCTTATTAATTGACATTCAGCTTTTAGACTCCAAGGGACGCTGTTGGTCAGTGGAATATGTTCTATGTTGCGTCGTCAGTCAGTACGTCCTCTGATTTAATATGCAGGCGAGAAGGCTCTCCGTGTTCGTCGGTGTTTGTGGTGCGTTTCGGAGAACATAGTCTCACTGACTTGCATGTAAAGGTTGAAGACGTGTCTACTTGTTTCGGAACGAGCCTCGTCGTCATATGAATCGGATTCAGCTTTTTTTTTTTTTTAATTATCAATATTCTTTCCAAACGCAATGACATCTGGGGGATCTCTCGCTTGCGCAATATTTTTTAATGGATTACGATGTCAAATAGGACTGCTCGTGTTGCTGTTTCTTGCGGTTAACATGGTAGGTGGTCAGATTCGGTATTCTATACCAGAGGAGATGAAGAAAGGCTCGGTTATTGGTAACGTAGCGCAAGATCTTGGTTTAGATCTGAAGAGGCTCCGGTCTGGGCGGGCCCGTATCGTGACCGGAGAAAACATCCACTACACCGAGCTGAAGGCAGACAAAGGAATTCTAGTTCTGAATGAGAAAATAGACCGAGAGCAGCTTTGTCGTGAAGTAACTCCATGTAGCTTCAACTTTGAGGTGATTTTAGAAAATCCAATGGAATTGCACAGAATAACTGTTGAAGTTTTAGATATTAATGATCACGCTCCCGTCTTCCCAAACAAAGATAAGCCTATCTGCCTTGAAATAAGTGAATCAGCTGCAATTGGGGTGCAGTTCCCACTGCAGAGTGCAGAGGATCTAGATGTGGGGAAAAACGCTTTGCAAGATTATATTTTGTCGCCAAACAACAATTTTATATTGAAGCAACATGCAAATCCGGATGGAAGTAAATATGTCGAAATGGTGCTTCAAAAACCTTTAGACAGAGAGCGACATCCCCATATGTCTTTAAAACTTATAGCTGTTGACGGAGGAACACCACAGAGATCGGGTACAGTAAATATAGATATCACTGTGTTGGATGTCAATGACAATGCGCCAGTATTTAACCAATCTGTATATAAAGCATCTGTAATGGAAAATACAATTAAAGGCACTAGTATAATTACAGTAAATGCCACGGACGCGGACAGTGGTTCAAATGGAATCATTACTTACAGTCTGTCCAAGACGAAAGGAAATGCAGGGAATGGATTCAGTATTGATGAAAGCACAGGCACAGTTTCTGTTTCTGGTGAAATAGATTATGAAAAAGACAGAAAATACGAGGTCAGGGTCGAAGCAAAGGATCAAGGTGGCCTAACCGGAACAAGTAAAATTACAATAGACGTTTTGGATATCAACGATAATGCCCCCGTTATTAACATTATGTCATTTTCTAGCCCCATATCCGAGGATGCAATTCCTGGTACAACTGTTGCAATATTGAATATAAAAGATGCAGATTCTGAAAAAAATGGGCAAATACAATGCTCTATAGATGGAAAACTTCCCTTTAAGATCGAATCGTCTTTAACAAATTATTACAATTTAATCACCGACCAATATTTTGATAGAGAATCTGTCTCAGATTATAATATAACAATAACAGCTACTGATTTAGGTCTACCCCCACTTTCTAGCTCCAAAAAGTTGTATCTTAAACTCTCTGACGTTAATGACAACGCACCTTCTTTCGATAAAAAGAGCTATTCTGCTTACGTCACAGAGAACAATTCTCCTGGAATTTCAATCTTTGCTCTGAGCGCACAAGACTCTGATTGGAATCAAAACGCACGAATATCGTACCTTTTAGAAGACACACAAGTCAGTGGTAGTCCAGTTTCCACTTATGTATCTCTTAACTCTGAAACTGGAGTTCTTAGAGCAGTTCGTTCTTTTGATTATGAACAAATCAAACAGCTTCAGCTAGTAGTCAAAGCGCAGGATGGAGGCTCCCCTCCACTCAGTAGCAACGTGACTGTAAAAGTAATGATCCAGGACCAGAACGACAACCCTCCTCAGGTTCTGTACCCGGTCCTGACTGAGGCTCTCTGGTGGCTGAGATGGTTCCTCGTTCAGCAGATGTGGGCTATCTGGTCACTAAAGTGGTGGCTGTTGACGTGGACTCTGGACAGAACGCCTGGCTCTCCTATAAACTGCAGAAAGCCACAGACAGGGCGCTGTTTGAAGTGGGCTTACAGAATGGAGAAATAAGAACTATCCGCGGAGTCACTGATAAGGATGCTGTGAAACAAAGACTGACTGTGATAGTGGAGGACAACGGGCAGCCCTCTCGTTCAGCTACAGTCATTGTTAACGTGGCGGTGGCGGACAGCTTCCCTGAAGTGCTGTCTGAGTTCACTGACTACACACAAGACAAGGAGTACAATGATAACCTGACTTTCTACTTGGTGTTGGCTTTGGCTGTAGTTTCCTTCCTCTTCATCACTTGTTTAGTGGTTATTATATCGGTGAAGATCTACAGATGGAGACAGTCCCGCGTCCTGTATCACTCCAATCTCCCTGTGATTCCGTATTATCCACCACGTTACCAGACACTCTGGGACAGGGACTCTCCACACGTGTACAACTACGAGGTGTGCAGGACGAATGACTCCAGAAAGAGTGACTGTAAGTTCGGCACAGTCGGTAGTCAGAACGTGCTGATAATGGACCCCAGTTCTACAGGGACGATGCAGCGGATACAGAGTGAGAAGAACATCCTAGATGAACCAGACTCTCCTCTAGAGGTGAGTCAAATAATATTGCTCCGTCTGCATGCCGTTATCTTGCCATTAATATTGAAGTCCTACAGTGCGTTGGTATTTAGCCACTTGGGACAACACCTGCCTTTTTCAAGCGCTTGATAAAAATACTGCCGCTGTAATTTTCAACTTATTAGCATTAGCAGTTAGTGAATTCTTTGTTTTACCTTTTCAACCCACGTAGGTTTGATGTGCTTTCTGTGACTAGTATGTTTATATTGCTTGTATATTTTTATAATATTTGGACTTTATATTATATTGACTCTAATTAATTTTCTCTTGATGTTTAAAAAACATTTGTTCCATCTGATATAAATTGTGTACCTAAAAAATGACTCTTTGCACGGCTCTCAGCAACAGAGACCATTTATGTGTTTTTTCCCAATGCATTCTTAAATCTAAGTTTTATTTATTTTTCCTCATTTTTGTTTTTATATTACGTTTTTCAGCAAATTAATTGATTTTTGTTTTAAATTGTGGACTGCATACAACCATAATAAGGCCACCGTGGTAGAATTTCAATACTAATCATCATTTTACTGACACTGCGTTTTAATATATATTTTTTTATTTTCAGTTATTACCGTTCAGATTATTATTGTGTCCATACCCGCGATAATACAAATTTTGGACTCTAAGCGACGCTGTTGGTCAATCCAACGTAATAACTAAAACAGTACCGCACAGTCCCTCCTATTACATTTTTCATAATGACAGGAAAACGTTCGAGGAAAGCAGACTTGGATATATTGTCTCATTCAGTTGTTGAGAACATAACAGTGACGTCGTTTTTCTTTGGATACACGCTAACGTCTTTTTTTTCATCGAGCGATTACGTTGTCAAGAAATATTTGATTTCCACATGTGGAGCATACCTCCCTCCTCAGTGCGTAAAAATGGCGCTTTGCAAACACTACGGAAGCTTCTGTTTTTCTTTTTCTGTCTCAACCATTTGGTCAGCGGACATATCCGATATTCAATCCCGGAAGAGATGAAGAAAAGGCTCCCTAATCGGTAATGTAGCGCAGGACCTTGGCTTGATCTGAAAAGGGCTCCGCTCTGGTCGGGCCCGCATTGTGACCGGAGAGCATCCAGTACACCGAGCTGAGACAGACAAAGGGATTTTAGTGGTGAATGAGAGAATGGACCGGGAGCAGCTTTGTGGAGACGTGACGCCGTGTAGTTTTAGCTTTGAGGTGATTTTAGAAAACCCAATGGAGTTACATCAGATTACCGTTGAAATAACTGACATAAATGATCATTCTCCGACCTTTAAAAGAGACGCCATTCAATTTGAAATGGCGAATCAGCTAACACTGCTGCTCGTTTTCCTTTGGCGGGTGCAGAAGACCCAGATGTGGGCGTCAATGGACTAAGAGAATATTTTCTCACCGAGAATGAGAATTTTGTTTTGAAACAAAACTCTAATGCAGATGGTAAGAAATATGCCGAGATGGTGCTTCAGAAACCATTAGACAGAGAGACGATCCCAAATCTGTCTCTAAAGCTCATAGCTGTAGACGGTGGAAGTCCGCAGAGATCTGGTACGGTAAATATAAATATTTCGGTTCTTGATGCCAATGATAATGCGCCTGTATTTAATCAATCTGTGTACAAAGCTACAGTCATGGAAAACTCTCCCAAGAGACACGTACGTTACCACTGTTAATGCAAGTGACGCAGATTCTGGGTCAAATTGTTTTGTAACGTATCATTTGTCAGATCTTAATAACGGTATCACCGATTTGTTCGCAATTGATGAAAAAACTGGCGTCATAACAATAACAGGTTTAATTGATTATGAAAATGACAAAAAGTACGAACTTAGAATCGAGGCAAAAGATCAAGGAGGTTTGACAGATTCAAGCAAAGTCATAATTGAAGTGACAGATGTAAATGACAACGCCCCCACAATAAGTGTGATGTCATTCACTAGTCCTGTGTCAGAAGACTCTCCACCTGGTACAACTATTGGCATTATTAACGTAAAGGATCTTGATGCAGGTGATAACGGAAAAAAGTACACTGTAGAATACAACAAAACGCACCTTTTAAGATTAAATCTAATTTAAGAAATTACTACACTTTGGCAACAGATACTGTATTAGATCGTGAAACTGTTTCAGAATATAACATCACAATTGTTGCTACGGATGCAGGAATGCCTCCTCTCTCAACCAAAAAAACATTTTATTTGAAACTCTCTGATGTGAATGATAATGCTCCACTATTTTCGGAAGGTGCTTACAATGCATTTATTGCAGAGAATAATGCGCCAGGGGTTTCAATTCTTACTGTTAGGGCTAAAGATCCTGATGAAAACCAAAATGCCCGTGTATCTTATATTCTGGAAGATGCTTATATTGGTGGGTCCCATCTCTCAGAATATGTTTCTATAAATTCAGAAAGTGGAGGGTTACATGCAGTACGCTCCTTTGATTATGAACAAATTAAACAGCTTCAGCTAGTAGTCCAAGCGCAGGATGGAGGCTCCCCTCCACTCAGTAGCAACGTGACTGTGAAAGTATTGATCCAGGACCAGAACGACAACCCTCCTCAGGTTCTGTACCCGGTGCAGACTGGAGGCTCTCTGGTGGCTGAGATGGTTCCTCGTTCAGCAGATGTGGGCTATCTGGTCACTAAAGTGGTGGCTGTTGATGTGGACTCTGGACAGAACGCCTGGCTCTCCTATAAACTGCAGAAAGCCACAGACAGGGCGCTGTTTGAAGTGGGCTTACAGAATGGAGAAATAAGAACTATCCGCGGAGTCACTGATAAGGATGCTGTGAAACAAAGACTGACTGTGATAGTGGAGGACAACGGGCAGCCCTCTCGTTCAGCTACAGTCATCGTTAACGTGGCGGTGGCGGACAGCTTCCTGAAGTGCTGTCTGACTTCACTGACTACACACAAGACAAAGTACAATGACAACCTGACCTTCTACTTGGTGTTGGCTTTGGCTGTAGTTTCCTTCCTCTTCATCACGTGTTTAGTGGTTATTATATCGGTGAAGATCTACAGATGGAGACAGTCTCGCGTCCTGTATCACTCAATCTCCCTGTGATTCCGTATTATCCACCGCGTTGCTCAGACACTCTGGGGACAGGGACTCTCCCCACGTGTACAACTACGAGTGTGCAGGACGAATGACTCCAGAAAGAGTGACTGTAAGTTGGCCAGTCGGTAGTCAGAGCGTGCTGATAATGGACCCCAGTTCTACAGGAGCGATGCAGCGGATGAAAAGTGAGAAGAACATCCTGGATGAACCAGACTCTCCTCTTGAGGTCAGTTAAATATTTGAGCTTTGATTATTTCCGGCTTTTGTACTATGGTTGTATTTACTTCAAATGATAACCTGCGTTGCTCCCACGTAGACTTTCAGAACCATGGACAGCATCTTTCTTGGCTTTTCATGACTCAGTGCTGCTGTTTTGCTAATTCTGCTTACATTTACATTTGTATAGTTAATGTACTCGTTTTTATAAATGTTTACTACCTATATGTGTTTTGTTAAGTAATACTTTGTGTTGTTCAAACGTCCCTATCCTCTTTAATTACCAAAGCCATGATTTTTTATTTACATTTTTTTCTATTGGAGGGAAAGATGTTATTATTGTTAAGGTGAGGGTTAGAGGCAATAGGAATATATGAAGAATTGCTTCGAAATATCAATATTCAGCTTTGCAGAATTTAAGGCTATAGTCTCTGTTATATTGAGAACAGAAATTGGGGCATCTGTCTTGCAGTATTTGCTTTTCTCGTCTCTGTGATATTGATCATTTCTAATGGATATTTGGGCATCATTATACTTCAATCAGTATAGTTCATGAACCTATTAATATGGTTTTAGTTGTTTCCCCTATATTTTTAGTTTGCATTATATTTGCAATAGGCTGTTATTCAGTCAAATATTGTATAATCAGATTACAGCTCCTAAGATTTTTTGAGAAGTGCTTTGTGTTTTTGTTTTGAAAGAATCTGACATAATACATCGTGGAGACTTAAATGCGTTTTAATAAACAAATGGTATATTTATAGTCATTTTATTTGGATTTCCACCGGTGTATTTAGTCCGTTTTGCTTCAGACCTTAGCGGCACGGCCCTTATAATCGACATTCCTTTTAGACTCAAAGGGACGCTGTTGGTCAGTGGAATATGTTCTTATGTTGCGTCGTCAGTCAGTACGTCCTCTGAATTAATATGCAGGCGTGAAGGTTCTCCGTGTTCGTCGGTGTTTGTGGTGCTATTGGAGAACATAGTCTCACTGACTTGCATGTAAGGTTGAAGACGTGTCTACTTGTTTGCCGGAACGAGCCTCGTCGTCATAAATCGGATTCAGCTTTTTTTTTAATTATCAATATTCTTTCCAAACGCAATGACATCTGGGGATCTCTCGCTTGCGCAATATTTTTAATGGATTACGACGTCAAATAGGACTGCTCGTGTTGCTGTTCTTTGCGGTTAACATGGTAGGTGGTCAGATTCGGTATTCTATACCAGAGGAGATGAAGAAAGGCTCGGTTATTGGTAACGTAGCGCAGGATCTTGGTTTTAGATCTGAAGAGGCTCCGGTCTGGGCGGGCCGTATCGTGACCGGAGAAAACATCCACTACACCGAGCTGAAGGCAGACAAAGAATTCTACTTGTGAATGAGAAAATAGACCGAGAGCAGCTTTGTCGTGAAGTAACTCCATGTAGCTTCAACTTTGAGGTGATTTTAGAAAATCCAATGGAATTGCACAGAATAACTGTTGAAGTTTTAGATATTAATGATCACGCTCCCGTCTTCCCAAACAAAGATAAGCCTATCTGCCTTGAAATAAGTGAATCAGCTGCAATTGGGGTGCAGTTCCCACTGCAGAGTGCAGAGGATCTAGATGTGGGGAAAAACGCTTTGCAAAGATTATATTTTTGTCGCCAAACAACAATTTTATATTGAAGCAACATGCAAACCGGATGGAAGTAAATATGTCGAAATGGTGCTTCAAAAACCTTTAGACAGAGAGCGACATCCCCATCTGTCTTTAAAACTTATAGCTGTTGACGGAGGAACACCACAGAGATCGGGTACAGTAAATATAGATATCACACTGTGCTGGATGCCAATGACAATGTTCCCGTGTTTAACCAATCCGTGTATAAAGCATCTGTGATGGAAACACAATAAAAGGCACTAGTATAATTACAGTAAAATGCCACGGACGCGGACAGTGGTTCAAATGGAATCATTACTTACAGTTTGTCCAAGACGAAAGGGAAATGCAGGGAAGGGATTCAATATTGATGAAAGCACAGGCACAGTTTATGTTTCTGGTGAAATAGATTATGAAAAAGACAGAAAAATACGAGGTCAGGGTCGAAGCAAAGGATCAAGGTGGCCTAACCGGAACAAGTAAAATTACAATAGACGTTTTGGATATCAACGATAATGCCCCCGTTATTAACATTATGTCATTTTCTAGCCCATATCTGAGGATGCAATTCCTGGTACAACTGTTGCAATATTGAATATAAAAGATGCAGATTCTGAAAAAAAAATGGCAAATACAATGCTCTATAGTGATGGAAAACTTCCTTTAAGATCGAATCGTCTTTAACAAATTATTACACTTAATCACCGACCAATATTTTGATAGAGAATCTGTCTCAGATTATAATATAACAATAACAGCTACTGATTTAGGTCTACCCCCACTTTCTAGCTCCAAAAGTTGTATCTTAAACTCTCTGACGTTAATGACAACGCACCTTCTTTCGATAAAAGAGCTATTCTGCTTACGTCACAGAGAACAATTCTCCTGGAATTTCAATCTTTGCTCTGAGC
>BMAF01000025.1:0-17726 GCA_014132575.2 Gasterosteus nipponicus
TTTTCCAGTGATTTTGTGGCATCCGGTCAGGCGACCTTATTCCCAAAATGACAATTTAGAATATGTGACCCACTCGACCCAGAGGATGAGCAAAAAGGTTGAGTCAACGCATTCATGAGGGCAGATGAATGCGACAGTTATAGGATTAACAAATGTGAGTAATTGGTCACTAGTATAATTTCAAATAATTTCAAACCATTTGAGAGCTGCTTTCCCATAAATCTCTTTTTTTCCATTTCAAAAGAAGACCAAGTTCCCACATGTTTAATGTTGTTTAGTAACAACAACCAACAACACACTCGATAGTTTACATTACATAACAGCACGGTGTTTTAAGGAGAAGAAGAAGGAAGAAACTATTCTCAGCATTTAAACTAATCCCACACACTTTTCTCAGCTCTGTCATTGACAGCGACCTCTTTCACATCATTTATTCTACTGTTAATATAAAACACAAGCATTAGTCCAGATTAAGGATAATTACTTCATAATCATTGGTCATCACAGAAGAGAAATGCACATATTTCAGCTCTTAGAAGTTCTAGACTTTGAAAAATAAAAATCTGCACTGCAGAAACAACATAATACATTTTTCGGTTGAATCAATCAATTCCGGATGAGCAGATATTTCTTTGCTAACCTAGTAGAGGCCTACGGTATCTGCCCTTTTCTAGCTCCAGGTTTAGGCGAAATGGTGATTGTGAGAGAAAGATTTATGAAGAGCATAAATCGTTCCATGGTCTCCTGGCTCAACCTCATCGTTCCATCTGCAAAATTGGAGCAAAGATTGTAATCCCAGCTATTGACCTCCACTGAGGGTAACCAGAGTCCCTGGGCCCTTAACACAAGGTCACTGCCCTGCTGAAGAGCTGGATGGAAAAGGCTAAAGTAGCACAATCACTTCCATCCAGCCGCTAAAAGCACTTCCGCCAGGCCAAAGTGAAATGATTCTGACAAGAGGGTGACGGAGAAGTCCACGGTTCCGCTTTGAGACTCATGGTGCTGACACGACATGTGAAGAGAGAGAGAGAGAGAGGGAGAGAGAGAGAGAGAGAGGGAGAGAGAGAGGGAGCTCTTGCTCAGTCAGCAACGCGTGCAGCCTGCAGAGGATCGGGGAAAGAGGAAAGTGGTAATTGCAGTGCTGCTGTTCTGACAGGAGAGTCTTTCCCGCTGTCCCGAGAAAACGCCTGACAGCTTGTGAGTTCACACGCGCCCCGACAGCCCTCAGTTCACCTCCAACGTGTTGCTACCGAGCTCTCAATTCTCCCGAAAACAAGACCCACGGTGCCGTGTTAACGGGCGGCATCATTGTGGTTTTACTTCATCCACCCTCTGTCCCGGGGCGGCGAGCCTTTGCTCCCTCTGTCTGAGCGCCGTGTAAGCCTCTCAACCTTTCAATCTCCCGTGGCGGAAAAAATGACTGTCTTCAAAAATCTGCTCTTTGAGTTTTTAGCAATAAGTGAAAACAATGGTGTCATAGGTGTTAAAAACACAGAAAGATGTCTGATTGAGTGATTATTGCCTTAAGCGTGCTGTGCTGTGGTGCAGGACCAGTCCGCTTTATTCTGCTGTGATGCATCATTAACGCAGATCGATGGCAAGTGCCTGGCTCCCCAGGATCTTTGCCCCACTGCCACTGACCTCTAGCTCCCAGCATGCTGATGAAGGTGGTGGATCCATCAGAGTGGGCCTGCAATGTGCTTTCCTTGTGATGCTGGCCACAACAAACACTTCCAGAAGCAGGTCACAAGTAATGATGAGAAAAAACAACAACAATGAATACAGAACGGTGGAGAGAAGTTCATCATTTATGCATCATAACCAACAGCAAGAGACTGGGAATTAACAAAAACAGCTGTGTAGCTGTGTAAAGTGTAAATTGAAAGGCAGATAGATGCTCTAAGCAAACGGGATGGGCGCACTGCACACTGATGTTACACACGCAACCATATAACCGAACAAGCACTATGGATTCTGTGATTGTCAAAGCACAAAGCAGCATATCGCTATTCAAGAACAGAAGGTAAAACATATCGACGTAACAGAATAACGGACATCAGCTCCTCGTACTGAAAGGCGCTACAAGGCCAAATGGATTGTATTCGCTCCAACAATAGTCCAGCCGCTCAGAGGAGGCGGGAAATCCCATGATCTTTAGCAGGGAAAACGTGTTGGCCTCAGGCGGAGCGGCTCATGTTCCTAATCATCCGAGTGTTCACCAGAACACAAACGCGACCAAATGAAGTAGTGTCGGTTGCACACTTAGCGCCTGACACGTCACAAGAACAACTCAACGCGCTAATACGTTCATTAACACCAACCGCACAGCCGCAACTAACTGTTTAGAATTTCAACAAAAAGGATAAATGTTATGCCGAGAGCTACCTCGCGGCTAAATCAAATTCAACCAAAAAAGCCCGACCCCAAAACACACAAGAGCTTAGGTGCATTTTTATTTAATTAACCACACACACAAAAAAAAAAGATGTAGAAACATTTAGTCAAATGGATTCATAGCAGCAGACAGGCAGCCAAAGGTAAGTAGGCAGATTTTCATTTAAGCCAACAGCTGGCGCTCAGGGGACCCTCGGATCTCGCTGCTTTCCTTTTAACCCAGTTCCCGGCCATGAACTGCGTGTATGACTTCAAAGTGGCGTCTCATTTGACCTGCAGGTGAGAAGTGCCGGTGGCTGCCCCGCTGCCCCTGACCTGAAGGCCACGCCGGCGTTTAATGACCTGCCTCTTGATTCCTGCTGCTTAAGTATCTCGAGTACAGCCGAGTCAGTTCAGACCACCCGTACAGTAAGTACGTCATCTCTGTGAGTATTGTTTGATCTTTGCATTATGCTCAATTCCTGCAAACTTGATCCTGCTTTCGATTGGAACAATTCTTCAAGTTGGAAGCAGTATAACAAAACCCTCGGTGACAGAATAAAGAATTGAATGACTTGGCATATGTGCATTGATTTAATGACCAACCGTTATTAATCAAGGGTGATCAAGGGATCATCAATCAAGGGATTTAATCTGATGTAAAAATCAACCTGACTTTAAATCGTGAAATGTGGTCATATGTTAACAAACACATATTGCCTGCGTGAGTGAAAATACATTAGATGTATGTTGTGGTGGAGGAGTGAGCATGGCTGCCAGCTCATACATGGGCCTCCTGCTCCATAGGAACAGATGTGGAGGCGAGCCAGGGCCCTAAAGAGGCTGTGATCGCTCAGATACAGCGGAGAGGAAACACATAGGAGAGATCCATTTCACCCCCCGAACCACAAACACAAAGGCCGGGTCACGGCATGGTGTGTGTTTTTAGTTTCCACCTCCTGCACACTCATGCATGAAATATGGTCCAACAATCACGTTCTCCAATGAGTCTTAAACCCCCTCCTCCCCCCCGCTGAACATTTCTTGGGGAATTCCGGAGGGGAATGTATTCTCGATGACGGAGAAACCGCAACAGCTGAGAGGAAAACTTTCTAGTGAACACGGAAGTACAGTCGAGGCTTTGTCTTTAACAGTTGCTTTCCTCTCGACATACGTACGGGGGAATGTATGACTTTTGTTACTTACGGAACGGTTAAAAGATTGCATGTTTCTCGCTGGGTTGCACAATTTCAAAGAACGCCGAGTAAAAGCACTTAATGAGAGCGAGCATGCGGTGCATTTAAAGACCATGTTTGAGACTCCCAGTGAATTAGGCACCGAGTCAAGGAGGGAACTAAAGTTGTTGTAGCAGAGATACCCTTAATAGCTTCCCATAATGCGGAATCACCATGGTAATGGCCTTCTCCATAGCCGGCAATGAGTGAGAAAGGGGTCGCGTTTAAATGGTTCTTGGTTTAATTACCACTACAAAGTGCAGTCTGTAATATTTCAAAAGATTAGACAGGAGGAGATTTAGAATGAATTTGCTATACTTTCAGTTTCACAAGTTTTTTTTCTGTTGGCACATGCATCCGAACTCGGCTTTTATAACCCTGGGTCTGGGTGAATAGTGTCTATCGTTGCGTTTGATGAAACAGCGAGCTTTTGTCGGATGCATGCTGCATGTGAACTTGTGACATTGCCGGTGCTGTGATCTAATTATATCGGTGTACTCTGTTGATGGAAAGTGTGCAGTACTCATTGCAGATCTTCTCCGATTGGGACGGTCCGCCCTCTGTACGAAACTAGGATGCTGTGAACCAACAGGTGCAGTGCTCCACTGCTGAGATTTATGGAGCTTCAGTATTCCCACAAAATGTTGCATCTGAATGCGCAACGCTACGCACACACACACACGACATACAAAAACATAAATACATTAATCCTATAGACAATCCAGCCCCATTCTGTTATGAGGGAGGGTATTTAGGACACATAAAACCTCCACAGCACTGTAATCTGGAGATTATTCCCAATTGGCACATTTTACCGAATCTTGTTTTCTACAAGCTACAGGGGATGCGTACGTGATCCCGTCATGTACCGCCTTTCAAAATATGACATACTGATCTGAAATATAAGGCACCATTAAGCACAATTGTCTTTATTTGTAATAATACAATTATTTCATTTTAGTACTTGTATTTACTGAGACCATGATTGTACGAGGCATTAAATGGATTTCAGTGACTAAGCAAAATTCAGCTGTCAACACCCAACCTATGGATGCTTTTGGTCGCTGCATCTTTTCAGAACATTTCAAACCAGAATACAGCTGTCAAGCATTTGTTTGATACTTCCTGTCGTATGAGGAAATCATACGAATCCACTTTGCAACATGCAACAATGCTGCTGTCCATTTATTATTCACCATAAATAGTTTGTTGGGTGATTCTATCCGGCACTTACACGTTCTACCACTAGTGAGCACACTTTTAGCCCCTCGCAGCCTCTGTGGTGCCTTACGGTATAAAGTAATCATAAGGCTCGACTCTTCTAGTTAAATCACTCCGACTAGACATGTCACTCCTCAATATCAGTTTGACCCCCCCCCTCGTCGCAGAGCATGAGTATCCTTGAATTGACCCTTATTATTACAAGATGCCTCGCTGCCCTACTACAGAGGGTCGGGGTGGATTGTTCTACTCCAACAGTTGCGGTCTAAGCCGCCAAAAGCTTTTCTCAGTAATTACAATGTTGAAAGAGGCTGAGATGAAAAAGGCGGTTCGGCCTTGCGAGTCCGCCCCAACGCCGGCACGGACGAATGTACAGTACGAACCAACCGACGGGCAGACGTGTGCTGCGCACGGTGCACGGTGCAGCCGCCAAACATGCTGCATAAACGTTTAATGCTGTCACTGCTCAGAAAAAGATATGAGAGCAGCCCACACACACACACACACACACACACACGCACACACACCTGCAGAGGCAGCTGGGCGGCCTAGCGGTTAAGGAGTCGTGCCCTTGGCTGGGGGGGGAGGCACATCCTCCCCTCTTGGAGGGAGTACGGCCAGATGAGCGTGCACTCTGACCTCGGCCAAGTAACCGGGTCAGGAATCAGGTCAACAAAACAAAAGAAGACATTCTCCCACAGGGATCCACGAAATAGCAGATTGTCATCGCCGAGGGAAAGAATTAGAAGGCTGGGAGGCTCTTAAGCTGGACCAAGCTGACCATTACAGACCCCCATCCCCCCCCCCTTCTGCCCCTGCTGCCCACATCGCGCACACCGAGGTCTCACACGGCTTTGATGTCGAGCCGATCCAGATAACATTCGGGTCAAGTCCAAGTCACGGTGCACAGCGGAGCGCGGAGGATGCTGGAGGTGGGCAGCGTCCGTAGTCCGGCATCCGCGAGCACGACGGCTAAAGACGTCCCGAATAAGCAAATAAGGTCAACGTTGCGTCCGTCGTCTTATTACCTCGTCCGGCGACGTCAAAAGCAGGCGGTCACACGTCAGGCGAAGGGAAACAGCACGTCGGCTGATGTTTAAATCCAATAGGAGGCGGAACACACCGCACTTAATCATGTAGGGAAAGGGGCGCCTGTTTATTTTTTTAAATTTTTTTTTTTTTATATCAAATGTTTCCAGCGCTTTCTGCTGAGCCAACACCGAGCGGTCCGCCTCCCCCCGTGGCGTTAAAGCCCCCTTTTTTTTTAATATCGGGACGAACGGCACCGCGAACAACAGCGCCGAGGTTCAAAAGAAACGCACAGAAGAAATACCGAGAGGAGCGGAATTAAAAAAAGTCAAACCCTCACCTGTCCGCCGGTCACTCGTTAGCGCATGCGACCTGCTTCGGATGCGGGCTCGCGGGTCAGATGAGCCTGCCTGCCTGCCTCCCCCTCCTCCTCGGCATCAAGCCCCTCCTCGTACAGTGGTGAGAGAGATGGGGGGGAGAATATCTATGCGCCGAAAGGAAGGAGAGAAGCGGCGTCACAGGCCCCCGTGGTCTCCTGCGTGTGGCCGCGGGCGCTCTGATCAGCACCTGCGAGTCGACTCGCATCAAGGTGGTTTATGAGCTGGTTGAGACGGCACGCGCGCGCGCGCCTGTCCGTACGCGCGCTCGCGCCCCCGCTAATCACACTTATTCACGCATCGGCGCTTTGCGATGACCGCACGGATTTGAAAATGATTTTTTTGTTGTTTTTCAAAGACGCTGGGAATGTTGTGTCTCTCCAGCGGGCCGCTGTCGGACAGTCCGCGTCCCACTTTGAAGTAACGTTCATTAAATGTGGGGAAATAGTTGCACTCGGGAAATAAGATGATACCGCTTTGTGAAAGAAGGGCTCTTTTACAGTATTTTGAGCAAACTGAATGGGCAAATCTTAGCAGCGTTGGCAGTCTTTTTGCTAATCTTTTGGTAGTTGTTAAGAGTATCTAATAATCCATCAGTCTAACACACCCTCCCCCATCCGTAGTTGTTTTTAATATAATACCTGGGCACATACTGCCCCCTAGTGGACACCTTCAAGCACTCGTTAAAAAATAAAGATCAGATGCTCAGAAAATGAATCAGGGTTTGTTAACGGACGTTACATCAATATACGTTGTTGATATTTCATACCAAAAGCTATTTCACTTTTTCAGAAGACGATTGGTCATCTACGTGCCTGGGCCGCGTTGGTATTCTTATTTCTAAAACCTTGATTGTAAACCTTTGACAAGTAAACCCTTTCCTTAGGCCTGTTAGTGTGATAATATAGGTAAAGATAAGAATGTTGATAATCATAACTACAATAATAGAGTCAATATGTATTGCATATTTATAAATTCACCTGATATTAACAAAACATAATTGTCAGGTCATTGCAAGGTACAATATGGCTGAATAGAAGCTAACGCAACTAATGTCGCTTGAACATTTTAGAAAAACATTTCTGAGAAGTCGCCAATTTAGAACACGCTCACAGTGTATTGCCTGGGAACGCAAGGTAACCAAGGTGCACCACTTGAACCTTGCCCAGGCCACAGTTGCGCTCTTTGACAGGATCCCTCCACTTTCTCCTGTCACTTTCGAGGGACAAAGACGAGGGACAAAAAAAATATCCCCCAAAAAAACCATCCTCACTGATTCAGAGTTGTTTGATTATTTTAGTTGAACTGTTGAAGCGTGATTGGCTCCAGTCGCCACCTTATTGAGGTTAAGCGGTGCAAATTATGGATTGATGTTTAAGTCTGTGTCAAAAACTTTTTCGAGCAGTTGTGTAGCTGCCGAGTCACAGCTGTTCCAGTAAAGGCTTTCTTTCATACATGTTGGTGCTAATTAACATTTCAGCTGCTTTGAGAGCCACCACAAGAGGGTAGCACTGACATGGTCATGTTTCAATAAAGGTTTAAGACACATGGGGCTGTTCTACTGGGACCTTTGCATGGAAATTCTCTGTAGAATGTTCTATGTGACGTAATGACTTGAATGAATTTTGTCAGCATCTTAACCTTTCTTTTTAAAAAGAGTGCAATTAAAACTTGAATGAAGTACTAGAATAAGCAAATATACATTGTTCCAATACCAGATTGTTCAACCAATGACACATTTATTTAAATATCACTAGCAATTTGAGTTTGACAGTCAAGCCCGGCCAGCTTTATGCTGTGAACTTTTGCCTTTCAGGAAATGGCACTTAAGCTGTTGTAAAATTGCTTTGAATTATTATCTTATCAGATCACCTTATTTATGTTTGTAGAAGAAGTTCATACACAGCATCACATTGGCATAAATGGAATACATACACATGAATGGAAAGCCTTTAATTTGCTTAAATACAGTAGTTCACTTTCAAAGAAGTGAGCTTATCTCACTGCACAGTAAGCTATGTTGTGGTTAGATATTTCCATGGGAACCAGTGGCCGAGGCGGGAGGGAGGATACTGTTCATGCAGCACAGGGGGGCGGGTGTTACAGCCACTTGTTTCCTGCTTCGTTTAAACCGTCTTCATCCCTCAAACAGCCACACATGTGCTGGTTGTCACAAGAGAGAAGCTCTTTGTGCAGATTAGCCTTTTGACTGGAGCTGTGAGTCCATCTCGTTCAAGACAACCTCGTGGATTTTACATATCGTCAGACTGTAAGGTAAGACAAGACAACCGTCCTGCACAATGCACCATTTAAGATATTATGACGTTTTCTTTTGTATAATTTTCTGTGTAATTCAAAAGAAAATGACATTTTGTTCATTTTACAGACTTTCCTATAACTCTACCGGAGGATCCATGTGGGTGGTGGAGAAGATCCGAGTGTCGGTCGAGAGATCCAACCTGCCTATCCCGTCAGCAGAGCTCAGCTTCAAAATTAGTGACATCATGTTCGGAGAAAAAACGGAAAAAAAAACAAAAGGATTTCTCTCTGTCCTAATGTCATCACCCCCGACAACATCCCAGAGTTCTGCATCCCCCCCACTTTCCCGTCCCTGCAGGAGATGAAGAGCCCGGAGCCGAGCCGAGCGGCTCGCCTTACCAAGGGGTCTCCCAGCGAGAGGCCTGGCCCAGAAATAGAGGTGACACATTACGAGCCCATGAACCCACACATCATCCAGGTGGAGAGCGTGGATGACGGCCCCTGCGACGGCTGCAGTGACGAGGAGACCACCAATGCGGATCCCCAAAGCCAGGCCGCCTTGTCCCTTCCACACATGGCCAAAGCTCAGACCTGCTACGGCTTTTGCACCTTGCTGGAGAGCCCCCACACCAGGAGGAAGGAGTCGCTCTTCCACTCGGATCCTGGCTGCTCTCCCCTGCTGCTGCCAAGGAGCCCATCCAGCGTGTGCTCAAAGGTCTCCCACTCCAACTCGCCCTCCACCTCTCCGTCCTCATTCAGCCTTAACAGCGTGACCTCCAGGCTTTCCCCAAGAGGATACACCCTGAACTGGCAAGCCGCGCTGGACAGCGATACGACTTCCTCTGCTGAATCCTCTCCCTTCAGCTCGCCCCTGCTGACCAGGTGCCCTGCCAAGTCCTCCCTCTTCAAAGCACTGAGCCATGAACTGCTGTTGTCAAGGAACATGAGGAAGGCAATGGTGTCCAGGAACAATTCCCTGTCCACAGATGAAGGCAGCTCCACAGACAATAGCCCCAATGTCATGAGGAGGGCGTCGGACGGGTTAGCCGAAGGCCCGCCGAGCAGCTGCAGCCTCGCGCCACCCAACATTTTCCCCACGGACATGACTCTGCACAGAGAGAGCGTAATGAAGGAGAGAATGGCACCCATAGGAAAAGATGGCAGCCTGAGACTCTCAGCCGAGTACTGCACGGATAACCACAGGTTACGGGTCCGGCTGATCAGTGCGGAGGGGCTCTATCCGCTCTCTGTCGACCCCAAGATCATCAACTGCAGCGTCAGCCTCTCTCTGGTCCCGGGGAAAGTCCAAAAGCAGCGCAGCACAGTCATCAGAAAGAGCCGTAATCCGATCTTCAACGAGGACTTCTTCTTCGACGGCATATCAGAGGAAGACATCGGCCACCTGTCACTTCGCTTTAAAGTGGTGAATAAAATGTCCACACTGAAGAGAGATTATCTCCTGGGTGACTGCGATTTGCCTCTTTCTAGCATTGTGACATCGCAGACCTAAGTACTTCCTTAAAGTCTTATTTATGTGTTGAATTATTTATTTTCGTTTTTGTATTTGTAAAACAGAATTTTTATAATGATTAAATTATGGAAAGCATGGACAGTGTTTGTCTTTAATACATTTGAAAACTAGCCAATGCAAACAAGCTTTTGTTTTCATCAGCCAACTCAGTTTTCTTCATATCACATCTTGTCAGAATTCAATTAGAAGTTCATATTGTAAAAACGTCTGGAACACCAAGTGAATCTGCACCATATGATTGCCTACAAACAAACGCACACATACACAACACTATCGTTTACAAACCTGTTGTGTGTTAATGCAGCATCAGAGACAACAGCGTCTCGTGTTTCACCCGTTGTTTCCTTTGTGACCTTTCAAATGATTGAAAATATCACTAGAAACCAGAAACCTAAGTTCCCCGTTGAGTATGCATGATTTCAATTTGTCCAGCTATGATACAGAAGTTCTACTTCACAAGGACATAGTTGTCTGCTGTTAAAAATACATATACCTGTATATATATTTAAATCCCATTGTCATTCAGGGCCAGGTTGTTGATAGATATTAATCAGAACCGTTTTCCTTTTTTATTTCCTTTTAGATTGAAATTGACTTTTTTCCCCCATTGGTACGTTACTGTTTTCTATTCATTAGTAGGCATTACAAAATTCTACCCCCACCTCTCAATGAAAATAAAAACAATTTAGCAAACAAAATGCCTTAATAAACCATGAAGAATTAAACTGTGTCTGAAGTCAAACAGCCCTTTTTGATTCAGACGGCACAAAAATAAACATATTCAACGTTGAAGAGATAAAAACAGCAACTCTGTCTGTAATATAGTACACGCGTGTTTACTCAACGGAACAGAGCGGAAGCCCTTAATGTAGACTCCAGGCGCGTATTTCCTGCTGTTTTCAGCCATAAAGATCAGGCTTAAAAGCACCGGCTTTCACTGCAGATGCTAGTTAAAGATTAATCGGTTTCTCAGGGCGCAGAAGAGCTCTGATAGGGTGATAGGCTGGTTACACAGTCTGCGACAAAACAACATAAGTGTGAGGAAATACATAAAAATACCCATTTCTGCAAGAGAGATTGGTTTGAAAAGCATAATGTCTGCAATGATGCATGCTTTATGATGCCCACATATGACTAAATCTGACTCTTTGGAATTGGCGCCACTAAAAAAAGCCCTTTTTAACTGCAGATTCAGTGCAGCCACAAAGACCTGCAATCACTTCTCAGTTGTTTTGATGGAAATAAGGGTTTTGTGTTTGTGTGATACATAGAAGCATCTCATCTCTGACAAAGAAACACATAAACGTCCCACACGGACAAGCTATAATTTTCAACAATACCTCTCGCTGTGCGGAGACGAGAACTGTTGGACACTTTTGTATTGAGTGTTGACTCAGCTGTGAAATACCTTGCAATAAATGAGAATTTACTCATGATTGCCCTTGCTGCTCAACCCCTGATAGGATTGTGGAGGGATTTCCACCGATCTATCTCCTTGCAGACGAGCAGAAGTGTTGGTTTTATGGAGCACATTTGTTACAGCCGCACTCGGGCCTGGATCCAAGCTGGTGCCACACACACACGACAGAGTTATCCAGTGAAAGCATCGAAGAACCACCTGTCAGCAATTTTGATTCCTGCTCGACTTCTACTTCCTAAAATGCAGTGCCTCTTCGGATTTGACCTCATGCTGCAACATTGTACATTTCCTTTTCTAAAATGGCTTTCTCTTCATAACTAATATGGTAATTGAGTCTTAATTAAAGTATTCCATCGGTTTCAGCAACATGTCATTTATACTCAGAGTTTGAATAGAACGAGCACGTTTGCCATTTAAATATAACATCACACCAAGAAATGGGAACATAATATTGTGGCAGAGTGCAGTGTTTTGTACTTACTACTGATTTGTAGAATCTATTTCCTATTATCCGCAGGAAACATTTGTGTCCCTCGGGGCGCTGAGTCATAAATGCAAATGCACAACACAGGAAGTGCACCGGCTTGATCTCAAGTGTCTGAAAACAGTTGCCTGGTTACCTTCATTCACCTGGATGCCTTTTACAATTTCAAAGTAATGAGCTGGAAATGACAAAACAGCCATTTAGCAGTGTTGTGTTTAACTGCATGTACATCAACTTTGTTTTATCATTTGGTTCCTGCTTTTTTGATTGGAAAGAAAATGTTTTGATACCAAGAAATGCGAGCTGTCCTCTTCCCCTGCCACATCCCACTTGCCCGCTCCATCTTCCAGTGTCCAAACCAGTTTCCTTATCTCATTTTCTGTTTTACCAGGCCTCTATATTGTGCCAACACACATAATGTTACTATAAACATGTTTAGTCACCACTTGGTCTTTTACCCCCACCTTCCAATGTTCTTCCAGGGTTTCAAGACTGGAATGACGTCGGCTCTTTTTTTCATGTGTTGTCCAGCTCAACCAAGTTTCCTGTGAAGATTCCAATGGCGTGTTGCATGGACGTAACATTTTAAGGATAAAGTTGATGTCAAAGATTGGCAGTAAGAAGCTTCTTTTGTAAGTTGATGAGGAAAAGGGTTGAGCTCATGGACCGCATGCGTGCAGCATTAACCTTTGAAAGAGGCAGTCTTTGTCTTCTAATGGTTAGTAATATTGCACAAATAGACATGTTTACCTAATATAATAAAGATATATCGATTCAAAAGCTAAATGTAATTTTTGGCTGCAATATTAAACAACTTTGTCAAATGATCTGATTAAAAGAGGTCTTAAATATTCCGTGACGTCAGCAGTGATGCTTATTTGTTTAAGGGTCATGACATCGCTGTTTATGCTCCTACCCTTTAAATTGGTAAACACCGCTTTAAATCTTCAGCTTCACACCAGAGTACTGGAAGTCACAAGCTCGCTATGCATTGTATTTGAGCTGCGTCATTAGGCTGTGTCGAGGACACATCACGTAAGATGATACCAGACCTCACCGAAACAGACACACACACACACACACACACACACACACACACACACACACATGCATACTGCCAATGCTGGATGATGCTCTAAACTCACTGGAGTTTGCAGTATTTAATTAAGGGAAGTTAAAAGTTTATTTGTGACGACATTCTTTGCCGATAACAATTGAATGAGATAGTACTCATGTGCTGAGACTTTTGGTAGCGAATGAAGTGGTTTTACGGCTTCATTACTATAAATATCCCACCTTATTGACATATCGGAGGACCACCAGGTTACAATAACACAACATCAACCTGATGTAACCGCCCAACTTATTGTCATCTGTATAGAAATTCCCAGTTCCGATAAGGTCGAGAGCAAACCATGGCGTATCTGCACGTAGCAGACTCATCACTTAGCCTGTGCACCTGCCCGGTGCTGCACCACCCACTCAATCACCTCAGGCACTGAATGGAGCCGCGTCCAAGCGTGACCTGCTCAGTACATAACAACCAAACATACTGTCGGTTTGACTTCCTCGCATCGGACCAGACTTATATAAACAGAACAGAGGTGTTTGAACTTGCTCAACTCCGCGTGATGGTTAAGCAATCGCTCGCCAGTCAAAGCTGTTTGAGCATTGAAAAGGTGGAGGCTAATAATAACTCAATAACAACAAGTCGTGTGTTCATTTATCGGTTGCCCCCAGTGATTTGTCTGATCCCACTTGATCCCTTTGTCACGTGAACAGGCGCGTGATGACGGGATGTTTAAATGCATTAGTACAATCAAGATGGGGCTTGCACAATATTTTCTGAATAGCCATGAAACAGTGAAGCAAACAGTCTGTCATGAGGCGAATAGGCAGGACACGGCAAGAGCTGGATTTGTTTTATTAATGCCAACTTTAGACCATAGTAACATATGTTTATGTTGATTAAATACAGAAACAAGTATCATGAAGAAACTACTTTCTTTTACTGCTATTTGAAAAGCTCAACTGTGATAACAATGACAAGGATACTTAAACTCGAGGCTAAATAAACAGTTCATGGAAAGAAAGGTCTTCCTGCCTGCCTTTCTGTGTCATTACCTCCAGCAATAGCGCCTTGCACTCCCATGGCAACGCGGCCCGGCTCCAAGGGAAACCATGGAGATCCGGCCTTTCATGTGTGAGATGCTTCTATTTCTAACATACGTTGATAGAGGCTCTCCCTGTCCGTTTGATTCAGATGCGTCTCAGCTTCAGTCATGCTGCTGCTTGCATCCTAAGCCCGACGTCAACACATCCGTCCGGAAATAAGGAAAAGTCAAAATGATTCTTGTGAATGTTCTGTGCTGTTCTGAGACAAACAGGAACATATTTAGAAGGGGTAGGGTTATAATTACTTTTTCGGGAGATGCAGCATGTTTACAGTTAAGTTACTCATTTAATACATATAAAGAGCTCTATACAATAAAATCCAATAGCCAAAAGTCAAGAGTTGTTAATATTTAGTTTACTAGGGACTTGACTCATCTGTTGTCCTCAAATCTGATATTTGAAATGATTCTTTTCATACAATGGAATCTTATTTAACACCAAAGCTCTTTGCATTGTGTAATGATTATCGGCCAGTATAGTTTTGCGGTGTAACAACAGTCTGTTGCTTTATCGGTTTCCCAGAGGATGAGGCGTGAGACCCTTCCGGGTCTGTCTGTGTCATTTTAACTGTTCTACTTTCTGTGATCCACTTATACGACCAGCATCCAAACCACAGAGGAGCCCCCACAGTCCCGATTGTCTCGACTTTGTTTGTCCTTGTTTTTTTTTTAGATATTATAAGTTGCGGACTGGAGAGCAAATGGTTTATTTGAGGAGAGTCAAATCATGATCCCATCCTTTATCCTTTGTCAACTTAATTATCATGTTTTAGGGGAGAAATCCAATGTCACGGTAGTTCCACCGACAGCAAATTCATTGAAGGATATTTTGGTTACAATGAACCTGGCAGAGGGATAAACGTCTGATTTAGATGACGCACTTGCTGTTCAACAAAATATAATAGAATTTGAATCCAAAGCACCGTAGTGCCTTAAAAAATACTCCATAAAAATGTAAATAATCTTCCCAATTCCAACAAGTGCAAGGTGTTCCTTCAGTCGTTGGTGTTTTGACTGCACAGAGGTGTCTTGAGGCGAGTTATACAAATGACAGCTGAGTTGAGCTGAATCAAAGTTATGTTCCAATTAGGTATCTTTGAATATGAACTCTTGTCACAGAGCTTCAGCATTATGTATTGTGCCAAGGGACCAATACAATTATAACATCTTCTTCCTTTATACTGTATCATGAAACTATAACAATGGGTTTTCTAGACCCACCATTTTGTAAAAGAAACTTTTGCTCCCGTAAAGTGTGTAGGTCTTAATATTGTAATTGCATCAAAATGTTCTTTACAATACATTTTCACACTATATAAAACTATCTAAGATCTTTTTGTCAAAGGGGTGATGCTACAGTAAAATATCTTGTAAAGTTTTCAACGTTGAGTGGACTTGTCTCATTGAGTAAGTGCTGTGAAAAGTGTGCCAGTCTCATCTTCACAGTCCTGGATGCACACAAACAGTGAGCAGTCAGTCTGATAAACATGAGCTCAGTATTCTGTGAGTTATCAGAGTCTGGTTGTCTTGAGGTCAGAGCCTCGACGCCACGAGTGAACTCTGGACACTTCATCAGAAATCTGTGCCACATGAGTTCGCTTACTGGCCGAGCAGTTTTTCTTGTTTGATTTGAAGTTCTTAATATTAAGGCATCAGTTCATACATTTTGTCTTATCTTCGTGGTCCTAATTTTACACTAATGCTTACAGACTAATGTTTTGAGACGGTTGAAAATGAACGTGCATTGAGATTACCTGAATATTTGAAAAGTTTACCTGTAGTTGTTTGCAATTGTTATGTCTTCATAGCGAGTATTACAGTGATTTGGCATGAGAAGTGAACCAAAGGACTCAGCTGTGACTGTGGACGGGTTTAGCACAACAAAGCCTCCATGCCGAATCACTCCGTATATCTATCACGTGCTGTTTGATGATTTGCTGCATCTGCTGCCCTGCTGAACACGGTGTTATGATTAGCAACGCAGGAGTGCGGAAAGATAAATAAGCCACTAATTTGCCTGTGATCAAAACCTTAATTGATTAAATCGGTGAATTATTGCTCCTGGTTGGTCCAGAGAGCTACAATGCTGCATGCTTTCCAGCTGGACGTCCTTTGCTTCATGCAGCGAGTTGAAAGCTAGCATTTCAAAGGCCATGAAGCTCAGATCTCAGCAGGGCACCTGTTTCTCACCACGTGGGGCCGCATGTGTCTGTACACATGTCCGTGCTACAGTTCAGGAAGGAGGTGAGAGAAAGTGTGTGTCTGCAATCCACACTACACACTACATCCACAAGCATTGCGAATGATGTCAGAGCACTGTGCCCGCCCTCAGCAACAAGCTGTGGGGGAAAAGCCAAATCTGCACACCGCCACCTCTTTACTGTCCCAGGCCGACGTGAACACCGTCACAGTTTCCATGTCTGGTTTTAGTGAGTACGGCCTCCGGAAACTTTCTCTTCTCCGAAGAGGAAATGACCGGCTTCTTTGCCACATTGGTGTGAACACATTTCCTTTTCCTTTTAGACAAACACGATCTGCATGTAAATGATTTGGCTCAGAATAGCAAAATACCAGCAGGAATGGTTTCCTTTACAGATTGTTAGCGCTAATTGCTAATGTTGTTACATCTGACTACATTTGATGAGAACTGAGCTAATTATAGAACTTTTTTAAGGGTTTCAAATCCCAAATTCAATATGACTTGATATGATATTACCGTCACAGTTCAATTTGATTTCCAATTAAAAATGTTAGCTGGTTCTTCACGTTTTTTTTTTTGCTGCTTTCGGAATTATTATTTCCACGAAAACGGCAGTTCAATACTAACGTATCTGTCTCCGTTTGTTGCATTTGTGTTTACAGTTTAGTTAAGAAAGGGGTTTTGAAGTCAAGCCTTATTTAGCCTTTAACGTGGAAGAAAAATAACTTTCACACGAGGAGGCAAACAGCTTATCAACTAAACTCTGGTAACGGAGAGGTAATCAATGTTGTCCAAAAACCTAAAGCCCATGTATAGCTCAAAAAGTCAAATCGATGTTATTGAGTATTTGAGGCTTGATGTGAGGAAACGGTTCACTGCTGTGAAGTAGCAGTGTGATGATGTCAGCAGCAGCAGATTGATGCGTGCCGCCATCTGCTGGTGGTTCCAACTCAACTCAGTCTGGACCGAAGCCCATTCGAATGTATGGGAAACAAGAAGACCAGGCCCATGCAATGAGGATTCAAAGGTACTTTCTCTTTCCCTCAAATACAATAAGGTAATGGACTATTACCAATCATCCTAACTTAGACTTGGACTAATTTTTCACGCTGTGCACAACACATTTACAACGCAGACAAAGAGCACTGAGGCTTAAAGACGGTAATGGATCTGTACCAGCAACAACCCTTCACATGAATACACCGACCACAAGAGATTTATTGAGGTGTGCAAAACAAGTAAAAGAACACGAGGAATGCATGACTCCGTTGATTTACGCTATGCACCTCGAATATCTCTTTATTTTGGCAGACAGCAATTATTTACAACGGTTTACTCAACAACATGAAGTATGATCTCTGCAAAAAGACATTTGTTTACACCGAACGGCGGGGACCGGGCTTACGAATGTTAGGATACACAG
>BMAF01000028.1:0-19660 GCA_014132575.2 Gasterosteus nipponicus
AATGTAATGACCCAATAAGTCAAGGGGAAGGGGGAGATCGAACGTCACACTAAAATTGTTCGTCCGGGTAAAGCCGTCCAAGCAGAACGGTGTAGGCGGTCCGGCCCAAAACAATTGAGGCAACGCAGTCCAAAAAAGCACATGCACGCAAACCGAGGTAGAAGGCGTGTAGGCAAAACAGCAGCTAGTTGGACAGCTAACGGTGGCCAAGATCCTCCGGTACGACCGCCCAGTCCCATTCAAACAGGTTACTGACGTCGCCGTGAAGGAGACAGCACGGGCGATCACGCCGCTTGGCAAGCTTCGTGGCGGTCGCTCTATGTTAGGGAGCAACGCGGCTCCAACAGCCAGGGATCTATGGGGATCACATACGAGATATAAAGGCAGCTGACGGCAGTAGCGAGATAAAGTGCACGGAGACAGCCAGTTCACCACCTTACCTGAAGCACCGCCGAGCAACCATGGAGGGTGAGTGACGCGGAAGATTGACACACTTCAGTCACCTGGCCAAGAGGGCGATAGGAGACTACCGGTCCCTGCGCTCTGATTGGTCCCGCGGGCATACGGTGATTAGGAGTCTACTCCTACTGCTACACTTTGCAGAACCTGAAAGTGGTTGTGTGAGGCCGAAAATGGACTGAAAGACCCCAAACAGGAAGGAGAAAACACAATCCCAAAGTGTTTGTTTCAAGGCTGCAATAGTGTCCCTGTCCTATCCTGGTTCTGTCATAATCCTGTCAAAAGCCACACATAGCGATGTCGTCCAACATGGATGACATGTGCTGTGTGGCTTTTAAAGTTCCACCTCAAGACAGAACCTCTTGGTACACGCACAGCCCACCTCACACACACAACAATGCTGATCTTTTACATGATTGCGATAAAAAACTGTGAAAGGCATCAAGATCGGCAAAAAAAGTGTGTCTGGTTGAATGTTATTTGTGCCCTGTACTAAAACCGAATTTAGCTTATGTGCATAGCAGTGGATGAATAACGCGTTGGGGTGGTGCACATTCACTAAAGCCTGCACGCCGCCTGCTGTCCACTCATACAGCTCACGCCATCGTAAGTCTGACAAATTAGTTTGTTGGCTGTCATCACAACTGATGTTATGGCTTTTGCATCTCGATCATCACTGACATCATAAAAGCCTGGAAAGGCAAAGTGTGACACACACACACACACACATTGCCTTTCTCGTTTACATATCTGATTATGACAGTGAGTTGGCACTTGTTGGATATGTCTGATGTGTCATCCACTTGTAGAGCAATGAAAGGGGCGTATTTCTTATTAGTCTCATCCCAGATAATGTGAGCGATGCTTTAATGATGTCATTTTGTATGATGTTTGACACACCGCTGAAGACTGTTGACGAACCCAAGTGCTCTACAAGAGTGTTGTCAAACTCCACAAAATTGCCCGTTTGCACTGCCAGCGGCCTCATTGTGCCCCCAGGATGCTTGTTCTTGGCGCACAAGGTAACGATGAGTCTCATTAAAATATCCTGTTTTTTCTGCACCTGCTCATTGTGCTTCTTTGTGCTCAGACTTTTTGCAAAGTCCAGCGCCTCATTAATCCTGACGCGTCCAAACAGCTTCAGTTTCCCACCGCAGTGACCACGCGTCTTTCAATTGCCCAAGACAAGTTAGCAAGGTGGGTGAATTCTGTGGTAACCCAGGTATTGTTCAAAGAGCAGGAATCCTTGTCAAAAAGGAGACAGCAAAATAGCCGCTGAAGATTAGCGCTACCAGCTAGCCGCTCACTGCGGACGTCATTTTCCTCATTGAAAGTCCGAAAACTTTTCTTCCTCTCCGTACGGAGCTCTAGTTTTGGTGTTGGCCTGCCGTCAGATTTCATTCGGAGTTGCTGCTGTAAACGCAGCTTAGTAAAATTATTTTTTATTAAATATTCCAAATCTCTACCCTTCATGATTGCGCTTAATTCTTTCACTAGTTTACAAACACAAATCTTCCGTTATTTCATTCAATGACGTTGATGACATACTGTGATTTGATTGGTGGCCTGACCAATCACAGAGGAGCTGTGTCGTCACAATAGCCCCGCCTCATTGGTTAATCATTCCCTTTAGCTTTTTATAAATTTAGCTTTTATAAATATAATATGAAACTTACGATATGACATATTCAACTACTAACCAGAATATAATTAATAGGCATATAGCAAATCAATAATTCATCAACTATATTTAGTATAAGCATCAACAATTTCCTATTGCTTTCGTCTCTATAGTGGTTATTGGCATAATACACCATTGAAATGTTTAGCGTATCAAAGATGTACTTTTTATTCAAAGAAAAACCTTATCAGAATCATTGTGTTGAATGTTGCAATGTAATTTCATTGAGTATTTTACTGAATGGAGCCTGAACACATCTCGATGTCATTAAATTAAACCTCCATGCCAGTGCTGCACCACCACTGAACTGAAATTATAAACATTATTAGCTCTCCTTTGCCGGGGTCTATACTACGTAATCAATTCATGGTTCACATGACTCGATGGGGATTCAATATATGTTGAAAATATCTCCTGGGCAAAATAAAGGCGGGCCAATGACTTACATACAGTTTTGGTCAAAAGTTTAGATACACTTGTAAAGAACATCATGTCATGGCTCTCTTCACATTTCCAGTTATTTCCAGTTATTTCGGCAACTCTGATTTTTCTCTGAGTGATTGGAACAGATACTTCTTTGTCACAAAAAGACATTTGTGAAGTTTGGTTCTTGTATGACCATGGGGTTAACAGAAAAAGTGATTAAATCCGCTGGGTCAAAAATATACACACAGCAGTGCTAATATTTGGTTACATGTCCCTTGGCCATTTTCACTTCAATTAGGCGCTTTTGGTAGCCATACACAAGCTTCTGGCAAGCTTCTCATTGAATCTTCGACCACTCCTGCAGACAGAATTGGTGCAGTTCAGTTAAATTTGATGGCTTTCTGACATGGACTGGTTTCTTCAGCATCGTCCACATGTTCTTAATGGGATTTAAGTCATGACTTTGTGAAGGCCATTCTAAAACCCTAACTCTAGCCTGATTTAGCCATTCTATTAACACTTTTGATGTGTGTTTGGGGTCATTGTCCTGTTGGAACATCCAACTGCGCCCAAGACCCAACCGGGCTGATGACTTCAGGTTATCTTGAAAAATTTGAAGGTGATCCTCCATTATCCCATTTACTCTGTAAAGCACCAGTTCCATTGGCAGCAAAACAGCCCCACAGAATAATACTACCACCATCGTGCTTGACGGTAGGCATGGTGTTGCTGGGGTTAAAGGCCTCCCGTTTTCTTCTCCAAACATATTGATGGGCATTGTGGCCACAGAACTTTCCTCCAGAAGGTCTTACCTTTGTCCATGTGATCAGTAGCAAACTTCAGTCGAGCCTTAAGGTGCAGCTTTTAGAGCAAGGGCTTCCTTCTTGCACGGCAGCTTCTCAGTCCATGGAGATGGAAAACACGCTTGACTGTGGGCACTGACACCTGTGTTCCAGCAGCTTCTAATGCTTGGCTGCTTTTTGGTGGTTCTCGGTTGACTCTTCACCCTCCTGACCAATTTTCTCTCAGCAGCAGGTGATAGCTTGTGTTTTCTTCCTTATGGTGGCAGTGACAAAACAGTGCTGTGCACTTTATACTTACAAACAATTGTTTGCACTGTTGCTCTTGGGACCTGCAGCTGCTTTGAAATGGCTTTGACTTGTTCAAGTCAATGATTCGCTTTTTCAGATCCACGCTGAGCTCCTTTGACTTTCCCATTGTAGCGTTTGTGGGTGTTTGTATCCAATGAGCCCTATTTATATGGCCTCAGAGACGTAACCAGCTGTAGTCACTCATATCACTCACAAGAAGTTAAGAGGCCGTGCTATGAAGCTCATTTCATTGACACATCTTTCTAAGTCACCAAAATTGCTAATTCATGTTCCTGTATGTATATTTTTGACCCAGCAGATTCAATTTTTCTGTTAACCCATAATAAAGTAATTAAAGAACTAAACTTCGTGAATGTTTTTTGTGACAAAGACGTATCTGTTCCAACCACTCTAACTGTCGAAATAACTGGAAACTGGTTAATCTGGTCATTGTAACCAAAATTTCCTCCTTTTTGTTCAGACAAAGGGAGGCAAAAGAAAAACCCTTCTGTACTAATCAGCCAGCAAAGTCCATTCTGGGAAGCTCAGCTGGTATAAATAACATGCCATTCTGGGTACATTTTGTTTTCCATGTTTGTGCATTTCATAGCTTTCACCCATTATTTAAAATCCAGCTCTTGCACAGCCGTCACACGAGGAATCAAGGGTAAAGTTTCAACCACTCTCTAACCAAGCCATTTTTAGGCCCAAAAATTGCATACCTGTGATAAGAGAGTATATCTCTGGAAGTAGCTCTATTTTAATAATGTGGGTGTCATGATAAAGGGAACACTGGTGAAGGTTTTATCCAGATATGTAAATATCAGTAGTACACCACACAAATGAAAATGTTCCAGGTTCGCCTTAAATAAAAAGCACTTCCATAATAATTATCCCTTTGGAATTATAATATTATAGATGAGCTCAGGGCTGTAGTGGAGGGTAAACGCCGTTTACGCACCTCTAGAATTTTAGAAATAGCGTTTATGCATCTCAAAGTTCCCTGCGCCTTGTATTCTTCCGTTGGAATAATCCGAAATAAACTTGGTGTAATTTTAAAACAGCTAAGACTACGTTTCCTATTGTTGAACATATAAACGCCGTAGCCTGAATCATGTTCATCTGTGCTGTATTACGGTCTGTGAGCATCCAATCAGTGCCTTGCGGCTGCAGCAGCGACACCAATCAGGATCCAGGAGGTATGTAAACACACACGTTGTGGATCAGCCCAGTGGTCCCCAACCTTTTTTACCTCACGGACCGGTTTCATGTCAGACAATATTTCGCGGACCGGTCGAGAAGGTCAAGAAAAACGCCTGGTGACGCGTAGATTAGAAAACAAGTCAGTTCTCAATGTGAAAAAAAACATGCTGTATAGGCTATTTATGATGACATAATGACATTAAATTCAACATATTTTTTAAGGCAGTGATAGGACAGGCAATGATGCAGAGAGCACAGGGAGAGGAGAAACACCAGGTCGAATAGAGAGAGAAGCAAGGCAGGACCTGACGTGGAGGACAAGGAGGCCCTCTGGGCACTACTGTAAAAAGGAGACTCCATATATAGATAGTTCTTAATCTGCAATTGTGTTGTTGTGTTGACATACTTTTTACTGTTTTCTTAAATTTAATAAACTACAAACTACTAACACATGTATTCATTGTCATTGATTGTATATGACTTTTACTGATAACATAATGCAATATAGCCAGGACAGCCTTTCAGAGTCGTGACGCTTTGTGTTGCGTTGCTTCGCATCGCGTCGAGGTCTGTATGATCACAAAATTCAGAGTTTACCCACCTCTAATTTTACCACTACAGCACTGAACAGGAGGTAGTAGAATCAAGTTTATTTTTCAATAATCCAACAGAGCGCGAAGGAGTTTAACCCTAAGTGTCGTGATACTAACAAGACTAGACAAGGAGTGAGGGTGCCAGTGCAGTTTATAAAGGTGGTGACTGATGAGGTGTGACGACGTGCAGGTGCGTGTGATCAGTACTGAGGCGATAGTGAACGGCTGAGAGGAGTGGGTGATAGGGATGTGTTGCGTTGCTTCGCATCGCGTCGAGGTCTGTATGATCACAAAATTCTGAGTTTACCCACCTCTAATTTTACCACTACAGCACTGGATGAGCTCCAAAGCTCTACCAGATCATAGCACAATAAATTAACATTCTCTGAATGATTTTGATAAAGTGATGAACACATTTTTAGAGATTAAACTGTCTGTACTCTGTTTTAGTACAGACAGTCTAGGCAAGATTCCCACAATTTTGTTTTAAGGGAATATTTTGTCCCAAACTGCCATTTGAATTTTGTCATGTAGCAAACTAATTATTTCACTTGTATATCACAAAAAAATGTGCATATGTGTAGGTCTTTTTTTTACCAAATTAACCCAGACTTCTAAGTATTTTACCATTAAAAAGAAATCACAATAAAGTCTAGAGACAAAATGGACTGTCATTAAGCAGACGACGATTCCTTTTTCAAATCAAGCTTCCTAAACTGACGATGGTCAGTGGAAGGTTAACACTGCAGTATCTCCTCAGATCAACTTTCCATATCGGATTGAGGATTCAGGCCCAAACCATTTTCTAGCTGCTCCAGAGAAGTCCGGCTGCCCCAGTCTTCACTTCCGGCCCAAGCAGCTCACCATGAAGGAAAACTTCTTCTACCCCCTTGGATACAACTTGTGTTTTACAAGAGCACGAACAGTTTTTGCGCCCTCTTTAGGTAATAACTTTTACTACTTCTGATATTAGTAGCCGTAATTTCATGAGGGTTACACCAGACTAGAGGAAACATAGCAAATCCTATCAGGGCACAGTGAGGCTATGGCTGGCCAGAAGTTAGATTAGCATGTGCCGTTATTTTTGTCTCACTGTTCCGCATAAGATCTGATTTGCTTGGAGTCTTTCTTCTTCTTTAGATTTCTAATTTACTAACCAATACACCGGTCTCTCCAAACATATACAGTTACCTACAGACAGAGGATTAACTATGTGAGGACCACACGTGGTGTACAAACGCAGCCTGCTAGCAACACCTCTGCCAGCTCGTAGCCACACTCGGCCTGCCATGTGGTCAGTAGCTTAGCTTGCAGCTAGCTCCCTGCCTGAGGTCACCTTAACTCACACACACACACACATCACACACCTCCCCCTCCACGTGCATAAATGAATGTTTTTATTTGTTGTTTGGATACTAGCATATCACATAATAGATTTTGTTGATTTCAAATGGTGTTGATCTGGTTAGTATTGTTGGAAGTTAATAAACCGTGTTCTACTTTAAGGAGCAGTTTTCTGTGATTTCTTTGCATGTGTGTACTGTAATGCTGGTTGGAAACATAGCCAGTGTACGAACTTAAAACTTTAAATTCCTTCCTCTTAAAGAGTGAATATCAATTATGAGACTTGATTCATAGTTTGGTTATTAGTCCCTTTTTTAGGGTGGTTCCCGTTATTTATTTATATCGTCATTATTGATACTATTGATGTTAATGATTTACTTATTAACCAAACATTGACCCTATGTCGTTCCCAACAGTAGGCAACATATATGACTTCATAACAGTCAAATGTGAGAACAGAACATTTAGCGGGGAAGGCCAAAGGTCAACATCGAAACAGATCATAGTCTCTCCAGCGGGAAGGAAGATGAGCACGGAAACTATTGTTCTTCAATCTCCATGGAGAAAGAAATGACAGCAGAGGTGATGCAGTAGGAGGGGTGGACCCAAAGTAAAGAGACAAATCAGTTGTAAGACAAGAAGCTTTGGCCAGTCAGCTGAAGCTGTTCTGCAGCTCCTCCTCTCCGGTGATGGAAACCTTGGTGGGAACTGAGCTTTGCTTTCCACAACTCATCAACACCTCCTGCAGAAAGCCAATTCGTCCTCACTTAGAAGCAATGTTGATTTACATTTTGTTGTCCTCCATCTCTCTGCTCACTGTAGCTCTCAACCTGCTGGTCATCATCTCCATCTCCCACTTCAAGTAATGAAACGTTTCATGTATTTGTGTAACTGGTGGATTGAAACAAGTGTTGCTTAATCACAAACTTGTAGATTAAGCAAATTTATTTTTTCTTGGTTAGAAAAAAATTACATAATACAATTAATACAAATATCAACCTACAATAACCTGGTACAGCTGTATTGTACATCTATCCCCTCTGGTATTTCCCCTTCCCCTTCTGCTTCTATGCTTCATTATGAAATGATTCAATGTGAAAAGTGCAAGCACATGTAGAGATTTAAGAAGCAATGACAACTTTGAGTGTGCTGTGAGACTTCCGAAGAGTGAAAGAGAGAAGAGAGAGAAGAAATATAAATAATATGTCATCTGTTCTGTGTTAGTTTATGATTAGTATCTCTTTTTCATTTATTCAGGATGAGTCTGATGAGCCAGAGCTTGGTGGTGTTACAGTGGGCCTCTTTACTGTCATCAGTGCCCACAACAGGTCCAGGTCACCACCATCCTGCGAGAATCTCAGTAGTTATTGAAAGTGATGCGATGGTCAGCCTCCCCAGAGTGATGCCTTCCTGGTAATCTTTGGACTGATCTATGCCCTACACCTCACCTCCCCCGAAGCACTTTTGAATTCATCCAAAAGATTTTACTCGATATAGAAAGTGGTAAACTGTCCCCCAGGTTGCAGACAGTCAAGAATGACTTGATGATGCAGAGATCATCTTAAAGAATACTGCTGGGTAAAGCGTCATAAAAGGCTAGTTTTAAATGAAACGGTTCTTAAAGTCTTTTTTGTAATTTAATTTAAATATTGCAGCGTGCTAAAAGGTAGCGGTGCAAGGAAATACTGTTGGCAGATGTTCATGACTTGAAGATATATTGAGTTAGTTGAAATGTAACTGAGGCAATAAATTGCCTCAAAAAAACACATATTTGACTAATGTGTACTTAAAAAAATAACAACAAAACTAATAAACATTGAGTTTGGTTAACATAAAATGGTGTGGTAGTCAAGTCAAGTCAAGTCATTTTATTTTGTATAGCCCATAATCGCAAATTACAAATTTGCCTCAGAGGGCTTTACAGTCTGTACACATACAACATCCTCTGCCCCGAAACCCACCATCGGCACAGGAAAAACTCCCAAAAAAAACCCTTCCAAGAGGGAAAAAAAGGGAAGAAACCTTAGGGAGAACGTCAGAGGAGGGATCCCACTCCCGGGATGGACAGACTACAATGGATGCCATGTGTACAGAATGAACAATGTATAATACATGCAATTCCTATGACAGAAATGATTCAAGTAATTGTGAGTAGTAAGCACTCAAAGTGTCCTCTCACACTAAAACAGAAACAATGGCAACGTTTTGTTTCAGGTGACAACTGTAATACGCACTAACTAGGAGTGTTTGCAGTGAGGTGGCAGACTCATTGTATTCTCCACATGAATAGGCCTTAAGTACTTAGTGTACTTCAGTTCTGTGAACTTATTCCAGTGGTTTGAAAACTAGACATTTTAAGTCATAATAAGTGAAAATAATTGTCACTCACACACACACACACAGTCTGTCTCGTGTCTGTTTTTTTTTAGGAAGCCGCGCAAAATCCGTTGCTCTGCAGAAGTTGCAGACTTTGCGCATGTAGGCTGTAACAACAAGTAGTACGACGTTTGAATACCCGTGAATCCCGGTTTTGTATTTACTCCAATAAAGTTCTGTGTTACAAATTAATATTAAAGAAATTTTTTCAGTTCAGCGGTCAGCACCCCCCCATACATTGACGTCGGATCTGTGGGAAACACTGAGTAAGGGTTGATGGTGGTGCATGGGGTAGAGCGGGGTGCGCTGGAAACTGCAAGGTAGGCGATTCAAGCCCCGGCTGCTCCATGTCCCATGTCAAAGTGTCCCCGAGCAAGACACCTAACCCATAATTGCTCCCCGGGCAAATGTAAAAAGCCATATGGGTTACAAATGTAATGTAAGTCACTTTGGATAAAAGCGTCAGCTAAATGACATGTAATGTAATCTATGTCATATTAGCTGCAAATATTTGTGTTGTGTTAAATGAGCACTTTAATTGAACTGTTATCAAATGGTACAAGTAGGAAGCCATCCAACCTTTTAAGTTTAATAATGGGTTAATTTAGATAAAGACCAGTCAAGCTGTGGCATTCTGGATGAGCTCGCAGGTACACCTGCTAGGGAGGGGGTTACAATGGTCAAGGCCTGAGATGACAAAAGCCTTCTGCGGGGTTCGTACGGTCATGGAAAACCTGGAAAGGTCATGTCATTTTAAAAGGTCATTTTCAGGCCTGGAAAAGTCATGTAAAAAAGAAAATCCCAAAAGTTTTAGAAAAGTCATGGAAATGAGTTATATTTCTATGTTTATGTGGTTCATTTGAGATAAGTTTGGAGTAATTCATATGGTTTTAAAGAGACACGCTCAAAATCCAAGCAGTTTGATGGCTGTAAAAACAGCAGCTCAGGAATCATCCACTGTGCCAGTGAGGTGTCGATTTAACGTGGTTGGCTACATATGGAAAAGTGCACGTCAGCTGCCTGCAGTTCCGAGTTGTAAACCGGGGCGTAGCGGTGTTGTTTGGCATTGAGCCGTATTGAGCTGCAGACACGTGACTTCATTTTCCTACGCGAATGACAGGAGATGGTTTGATTATTTTCATTTTGTCTTTATTTTACGCAGGAAAGCGTCAACTTAATATACAATTAATACATTCTGTCACATGGTAGATAAACAATATGCTCTCATGCCTCATGCAGCTCTTCTGTGTTGCACCTGCTGCATTCATGACATCCAGACACACAAAAAGCGTCAATCCAGACATAAATGCTTTCAATATAGATTACATATCTTTAGTTCCTGCACAATGAGCCTAAATTAAATGATTAGTAATTCATACACTCGATTTGAAAGAATGGCGGTTCCAGCTCCCCCCGCGTCCAGCTCTGAAGCAAAAGCAAAAGTACTGACTAGAGTGGGAGGAATCCCACTCTAGTCAGTAGTTTAGGAAGTTTGAGTCCTGCTTCCGCCACCGAGTCACCTCCGCCTGCACTCAAAGTGTCCTCTCACACTAAAACAGAAACAATGGCAACAATTTTGTTTCAGGTGACAACTGTAATACGCACTAACTGGGAGTGTTTGCAGTGAGGTGGCAGACTCATTGTATTCTCCACATGAATAGGCCTTAAGCCAATGGAGAAAAATCACTATGAGAACATTCAAGTAATTCGCTTTGGTGGTTGTTGCATGAACAAAAACAAAAAGCAATAATAAATAATAATAAAAACATTTTAACAAGCCCTGTTATTCAAAATGAGCCTGTCAAGAATGTGCAAAAGGTTCACAATATTAAGAATAAAAAGCAAAACAATTACTGAGAGGAATAAATAATCCCTGCAAATACACTTAAACTAACTGGTATTGTCTTTGTGGCGATAGTAAATGAGCATATAATGTTTGTGTAAGTAGGTGCATGAAACTTATAATAGTACATTCCATGAAAAACATTGTAGATGATGAGAAAGTCCTGGGTCAAAGGTCAACATCGAAACACATCATAATCATCTCCAGTGGGAAGGAAGATGAGCACAGAGACTCTTGTTCTTCAATCTCCATGGAGAAAGAAACAACAGCAGAGGTGATGCAGTAGGAGGGGTGGACACAAAGTAAAGAGACAAATCAGTTGTAAGACAAGAAGCTTTGGCCAGTCAGCTGAAGCTGTTCTGCAGCCTCTCTTCTCCGGTGATGGAAACCTTGGTGGGAACTGAGCTTTGCTTTCCACAACTCATCAACACCTCCTGCAGAAAGACAATTCTTCCTCACTTAGAAGCAACGTTGATTTATATTTTGTTGTCCTCCATCTCTCTGCTCACTGTAGCTCTCAACCTGCTGGTCATCATCTCCATCTCCCACTTCAAGTAGTGAATTATTTCATTTAATTGTGAAAGTGGTAGATTGAAACAACTGTTGCTACAAATTTGTAGATTTTGCTAATTCATTTTTCTTGTATTGTGTATTTATATCTGATAGATCCCATAATCCCATAATTTTGGATCCGAATATCAATATCTGTTTCCCTCCAGGCAGCTCCACACCCCCACCAACCTCCTCCTCCTCTCTCTGGCCGTCTCAGATTTCTTCATGGGCCTATTCATGATCTTTCAAATAATGATGATAGACGGCTGCTGGTTGCTCGGTGATCTCATGTGTTCTCTTTGGTTGATTCTATTATCCATTATTAGTTTCTGCTCAATTGGAACCATGGTGCTCATATCAGTGGATCGATATGTGGCTATTTGTTATCCTCTGCATTACTTCAACAAAATCAAACCAAAAACAGTTCAAGTCTGTGTTTGTCTGTGTTGGATGTTTGCTGCTTTATTTACCGGTCTGCTGCTGAAGAATAACCTGCAACATCCAGGCAGGTATAACTCCTGCATAGGAGAGTGTGTCATTGACATGAACTACATCGCTAATGTATTTGATCTAATTGTTACATTCATTGTTCCCATTACTGTTATTGTCATTCTATATATTAGAATATTTGGGGTGGCTGTGTATCAGGCTCGTGCCATGCGGTCTCACATTGTAGTTGTGACAACGAAAGTAACCGTTAAAAAGTCTGAAATGAAAGCAGCCAGGAATCTTGGTGTTGTTGTAGTTGTGTTTCTGATATGCATTTGCCCATATTTTTGTTTTGTTCTTACATCTCAAAAGTATGTGTACACAGCTACATCTGTAACCATTGTAATATGGTTGTTTAATTGTAACTCCTGTCTCAACCCTCTGATCTATGCCATTCTCTACCCCTGGTTCAGAAAATCAATTAAGGTCATTGTTACACTTCAGATACTGAAGTCTGGTTCCTATCAGACCAACATACTTTAGAGACACGCTGCATGGGTGTAAATTTATGAATTTTATTCATGGTGCGAAATAATCAGGAGTTGCCTTTTCACCTCAACTTATTGGGCCAAAGCAAAAGGTAAATTTGTTTCCTCGGGCAGATCAATAACCTGGTACAGCTGTATTTTACAACACTATACCTCTGATACTTTCCCTTGTTACCCTGCCACTTCTATCTTTATTATGAACTGATTTAATATAGAAAGTGTAAGCACATGTACAGCTTTAAAAACGAGGCAAGCATCTTCAAAATGTGAAAAAAAAACATAAAAATGGAATAGATTGTGCTTTAGAATTATGTGACTAAATGTGAATGAATACATTTAATACAGGATAAATATATTGAATCCATAAACAACAATATCATCTTTTATTACTTAAACTATTTTAATTGAAATGAAGGTAATTAGGATTAGCTGATTTCATGTAAGTAATGTACAGTGTAAGTGAGTCATTATATCGGCCCGAAAAGGGCATTCATTTTATCGTGGGAGTTTCAATATATCTGAAATGTGAACCATGAATTAATTACGATACAGTATTAAAATCTTAGTGTGAGAAAACTTTAGTGCTGATTGCTATTGGCTATTATATTCAGTAGAAAAATATGCAACATGGTATTGATCCTTTCTAGTTGATATTGATAGATTGTAGACAAAACATCTGTACTTCAATTGGAGAGGAGAGCTAATAATAGTCGAGATGAGTTCAAGCTCCATTCAGTAAAGCACTGAATGAAATTATATTGTAACATTTTATGATGGTGTTCAGAAACTTATATATTAGAACGATTCTGACAAGGTTTTTCTTTGATACACTAAACATTTCAATGGTGTATTATTATGCCAATAACCACTATAGAGAACAAAGCAATAGGAAATGGTTCATGCTTGTACTAGATATAGTTGATATAGATAAATTAGTTGATTTGCTATAGACTTGAGTATATTCTGATTAAAAGTTGTGAATACGTCATAAGTTTCACATTACGTTATGACATATTTACAAATAAAAGCTCAATTGCTTTTTCTGGTCCACAAAAGGAGTTTCTTCTGGCTCAGCCATGGGTAAAGTGAGCAGGATTGCTCACTTTACCCATGGCTGACGATGTAGAGTGTAACACAAACATTGTGCTTGACTTAGAGAAAAACATTTTGCTGCTATGAAAATGAGGGAGATGAACCGAGTGAAAACTGGATTGCAGTACATAAAACAAAAAATGCTGCTTTAAATTCAGTTCCTTTGTGTGAAGTGATCATGTATTTACATAAATGTATAAAAAATATATACATAATATTATAATCTTCTCATCTTTTAAAAAGATACATTTGTGTGCAGGTTCTCACTTTATATCCATGCTTTTTGTGAACTTATTTTAACTCAATTCTCATCTCTATTAACATCACATGAAGCGAATGAATGTGATTTTGATCAAACTGGGTTCTTTCTTTACATTTCTGCTTTCAATCATTTAAAAGCTGTGCCAGTTAAACCAGAAGTAGTTTTTTATAGTTTGATTCTGGGTTTAGGTCCGTACTTGCCCTTTAGTGACCCCGGGTCTACAGTCTACAACTCATCTACAACTCATACAGCATCAGTATTATTCACAGTAATATTTCAGCTCTCCTCAGAACTGTAAACAAATCACCAGCAACAACAGTTTGCAATCTGGCATTACAAACTGTACGGCGAGCAGCGGTGAGACTTACAGATGTCTGTACAGGAACCGTGGTGGTTCTTGACCATTTGAAAAGGGGGGTCCGGCTGCTCCCACACATGATTTCATGGGTACCACGTGTATTAAGCTAAGCATGTTTATTATATTGGCACTGCTGGCAGCGTCTGGAGGAATCCAGCGATGTGCAATGAGGAGAAAGCAGGCAGGCCGTTCTGTGATTGGTTGGGCTCTTACAATCCTATGGCAGCCAAAGTGACACCTTTTTTTTACACCTTAGCTTGAAGTGAGTCGATTCAGCTGTTTTTATTATAATCATTGATCTAATTTGCAGTATTTTTTAAATCATATTATCAGGGTGCTAGTCTTTTTTATTAGAATGCAGAAGATCGTAAAGCAATCCATCTTTCGGCTGTCTTAGAAAGGTCCTTTCTCTGTTTGTCATCCGCCAAAAGAATAAATAATGGCTCATTTTTAACAAGTCCTCTTGAGATGATACCTGCAGATTCCTCTTTCTAAACAGGGAAAAGAGAGTTCCAGTACAGTATGTTTTTAGTAGTCGTGATACATTGAATTGGTTTATTGGAATCTAAAAAGGCCACATCCACTCAAAAAGACAATTTGTAGAGTCTCCATACGGATATTCTGGCAAGCCGGAGACTAAAACCTGGCCCCTCTTACTTTGAGGAGATACGTTAGCCACCAAACCAACATGCCGCCCGTTCTACACAACTGATGCTTCAATGTATTTGCCTAACAGGAGTCACACAACCCACTTTCTAGAGTGGCTGGAGCAGTTATTTTCGACCAAGTTCCTTTAGTGTTGCACTGAAAAAGTATAATATGAAAACACAGCTTTATGATTGGCATGTAAACAGAATTTACATAAAAAGTTGCTGAATCAACACTTTTACATCTGTTATTTTATTTCTCACCAGTAAGAAAGGTCTAATACCCGCCACTGTGCAGTGTCTGTCTACAGAATGTTGGTCTCACATGAGCCAGGCTGCAGTATTCTTGGTAAAACAGTTTAAATAAAACAGAACTGTTTTATTCTTTATAAAACTGGCAGATGCATAAAACAAGGTGTCCCGGGCCCCGTTCGCCGTACCTGGCTAACTGAGTTGGCCGGATAACTTTCACCATAAGATGACGTAGATCAGGTTTTTCAGTTCCTTGATGCAAATTTGGCTAAATCCCCATAGCAACACATCAAAAACAGCAGGATTAGCTCGCCACACCCCGGAAAGAGGGCAGCTCTCTCCCTCATTGATGAAGGAGCGATACTAGTTAGATTAACGGTCATGGTTTGACAGTTGTCGATCAGTCGGGGGGGAGGAGGGGGGTGGAGACAGGCTTGACTTGGGAGACGTGGAAGGTGGGATGGATACGGAGGGAAGGGGGTAAGTTGAGTCTCACAGCTGTAGGACTGATGACTGCCTGGATCTCGAATGGGCCGATGAAGCGGGGTCAGAGTTTCCTGGTGGAAGCCTTTAATGGCACGTCCCTTGTATTAAGCAAAACCCTCTGGCCAGGTGTGTATTGGGGTGCTGGTGATCTATGACGTTGGTCTGTGGGTGGTAACCAGAGCTTAAGGAAACTTTGGCCCCAAGGGAAGAGCAGAACGCCTTCCAGACGCTGGAAATGAACTGGGGTCCGCGGTCCGAGACAACTTCGGTGGGAATGCCATGCAGTCTGAAGATATGTTTTACCAGGAGGTCCGCAGTCTCCAACGCCGACAGGAGTTTATTTAAAGGAACAAAGTGGGCTGCTTTAGAGAAAGGATCGATAATGGAGAGGATCATTCTGTGACCTTGGGATGGTGGGAGTCCCGTAACAAAATTCAGAGCGATGTGGGACCAGGGTCTCATGGGGGTGACTAATGGTTGGAGTAAGCCGGCGGGGGGGCGGTTGCTGCTCGTGGACAAATTGAGCAGGCCGAAACGTATTCCCGAACGTCGCTATCCATGGACGGCCACCAGAAGTACCTCTTAAGCAAGGTGAGGGTGCGCTGGACGCCGGGGTGGCAGGTGAATTTGGCCGTATGGGCCCAGTGGAGAACAGGCGACCTCACAGAAGACGGAACGTATCGGCGATTAGGGAGGCCCAGTGCCAGGTCAGGGTCGTTGTTCAGACCTCGTTGGATCTGGTCCTCTACGGCCCAGGTCACACCTAAAACGCAGGTACTAGGCAGGATATTGTCAGGGGAGTACAGACGAGAGAGGGCATCTGGTTTTACGTTGCGGGTGCCTGGTCGATAGAGAAGTTGAACTGCCCGAAGAATAACGCCCAGCGTGCCTGCCTGGAGTTCAACCTCTTGGCATCTCTGAGAAAGATCAGGTTCTTATGATCGGTCCAGACCACGAACGGATGTTTAGCACCCTCCAGCCAGTGTCTCCATTCTTCCAGAGCTAATTTTACCGCCAGGAGCTCTCTGTTGCCCACATCATAGTTCTGCTCGGCCGGTGACAGTTTTTGCGTGAAAAATAGGCGCATGGGTGCATCTTCCCTTCGGTCTCTGATCTCTGGGATAACACGGCCCCGACTACAGAATCAGAGGCGTCCACCTCCACCACAAACTGTCGCTCGGGATCTGGCTGGATGAGAATAGGGGCTGAAGTGAAACGGTTCTTGAGGGTTGCAATGCGCATCAGCCTCGGGAGACCACAGGAATGGCAGTTTCGTAGAGGTTAGGCGAGTGAGAGTAGCAGGAACCTGACTATAGTTGCGAATGAACCAACGGTAAAAGTTGGCGAACCCTAAGAAACGTTGTAAGTCTTTACGAGAGGATGGGACAGGCCACTCCAGCCACAGCTTTAATTTTGTGAGGATCTGTTTTCACCTGCCCACCCTCGAAAATATAACCCAGGAAGGACACGGAAGGGGTATGAAATTCACAATTTTCAGCCTTAACATAAAGGCAATTTCTCCAGCAATCTCTGTAATACGGCTCGGACGTGGTGCTTGTGATCCTCCCGAGAAACGAGAAAAAAATAAGAATGTCGTCCAGATAAACAAAAACGAACTTATGGAGGAAGTCTCCTCTCAAGGTATCATTAACCAAGGCTTGGAATACAGCCGGGGCATTGGTCAAACCAAAGGGCATCACCATATATTCAAAGTGACCTAACGGGTGTTGAAAGCGGTTTTCCATTAGTCACCCTGACGTATGTGCACCAGATGGTAAGCGTTGCGGAGGTCTAGTTTGAAAAACATGGGTGGATCCCTGTATGGGCTCGAAAGCGGAGGAGATGAGCGGTAGGGGGTATTTGTTTTTAACAGTGATCTCGTTAAGGCCACGGTAGTCAATACAGGGACTGAGTGTCTTATCCTTTTGGCAACAAAAAGAATCCGGCTCCAACTGGTGACGAGGAGGGGCGTATAATACGGGCGGCCAATGACTCTTGGATGTACGTCCCCATCGCCATCCTCTCAACACGAGATAGATTGAACAGGCGCAATCATAAGGTCTGTGCGGAGGAAGAGAGAGAGCTTTGTCTTTACTAAACCAAGAACTTAAGTCATGATAATCCACAGGTATTTAGGACAGGTCGATCGGAGATTCTGGCGGATTGTTGGCCTGGTTGGTGGCGGGTGACGCGGAGCGAAGACATGAGGACAAGCAATGTAGGCTCCAACTCTCAATTCTTTGGCTAGCCCAGTGAATGTGGATTATGGATTTGCGAGCAAAGGAAAACCCAAGATAACGGATGATTAGTTACTGGGAACAAATAAAACTCTAAGCTCTCACGGTGATTTCCAGAGACAATTAACGTTAACGTTTTAGTTTTGTGAGTGATGGTAGCCAAAGACACCCCATCCAGGGCAGAAAAGATCGGAGTGGGGAAGATCGCTGAGTGGGTAACTGAACCGAGTAATCAAAGCATGGGAAGCGTGGGAGGTTCTTTCAAACTCTAGGGTGACCGGAAGGGTGAGACGAGGGAAGGTCAGTTCCACCCACCAGTATCCTTGCGTCTACTGGTGGATGTAATCGTTGGTCGAACTGAACAGGAAGAAATGAAATGACGAGGGGAACCACAGTAAAGGCATTCTTTATTACGCATGTCTCGATCTTTCCTCGGGCGTTAGCGGGTTCATCCCTAATTGCATGGGTTCTGTAACTTGTGGTAGAACGATAGTCGCCCGGGACGAGACACCTGCGGAGGAGCCTCTGGGTGAGCACGGCCCTCGTGAGGCCTAGGGAAATTTGAGTTCGGCGGAGGTTGCAGAAGATAACCGCACAAAGGCTTATGGGAGTTTGAGTCCCTCTCCTTCCCTCGTTCCTGATGCGACTGTCGGCCCGACGGCTAATGAAGCTAATTCTTCGAATGAGGATGGTTCGTCACGGAACGCTAGTTGGTCCTAATTTGATCGCTTAGTGAATTCAAAAGGATACCTCTTAAGGCATCAGAACCCCAACCTGTCTCAGCAGCGAGAATAGGAAACTCGATGAGAAAGTCCGACTGATTGGGTTCCCTGCCGCAAGTTTAATAGCCGCGTGGAGGCGTTGTTATGGCCAAGTGGATGATTAAAAGCGGTACGAAATTTCTCAATAAAGTCAGCGAAAGGATAAGACTCGAGGGTGTTGGTCCTGAGAAGGCCAGGGCCCAAGCTAAAGGCTTTGTCCTTCAGAAGGCCAATCACGAAAGCAATCTTAGCTGAATCCGAGGAAGCTGGAGCGATGAGACTGAGTCATGGTAAGAGTACACTGGAGAAGGAAACCCTCACACCCCCCCAACGTCACCAGCATAGGAGTCCGGAGTAGGGAAGGTGATGTTCCGGAACTGAGGCTCGGCCAGAGGTGGGGGCACTGGACCTGAGGTGGCAAAGGTGGGTTTTCCGCCAACAGGAGACACTGTGGAGAGAGTAGACCGATGATCATTCATTTTCACCATCAAAACTTGGTCCAATCGTTGGTTACAGTGCACCTGTTGGTTATCTAGTGATCAGAGAGCATTGTCATGCTCTCCCAAGAGCAGTCCCTGGTGGGATAAGGCTGGATGAAGTGAATCCGCTCAGTCCATGTTTGGCCAGATCGTAATGTCATGGGGTGACGGCCAAAACAAAGGTGGTCTCAAACGAGATTCCGATGATAAAAGACTTTATTTTCGGCAGGAAATGGATTCAAATAGGCAGCGCTGAATCCGTGTCCAGGGGGAGGCGCTGGAGAAGCAGGCAGGCACAAGGGTCCGGGCGGCAGGAGCAATACAATTGATGGAGGCCACGCTGGAGGGAGAGGCAGTGATCCGGCTGGCTAGAGGGGATTCTCCCGAGCCGCGGAGGTCGAGAGGGGAAGCCAGGGAATCCGTTGGGCTCAGGTGGAAGCAGGCTGGGACGAGGCTGAAAACACGGGGGGACAGGTCAATGCACAAAAAATATTTTCTTCCGAAAATCAATAGTAATACGTAACTTGAACGAAGTAATACT
>BMAF01000029.1:0-11817 GCA_014132575.2 Gasterosteus nipponicus
ACAATTTAAATACGATTTCAATTTATAATTTTATTTTCTGTTTTTAATTGTCTTTTAATTCCTGCATTTTATTTCACTGTATTGTATGAAATGTTATGATGTGAAGTACTTTGAGTCTGCCTTGTGTATGAAAAACGCTTTACAAATAAAATTGCCTTGCCTTGCCTTGCCTTTTACCAACTTAATCACCTTTGGATGTGGCTCAGCTGGACGAGTCATCAAATAGCGACTTGTGGCTATTGCTGGCCAGTACTACATCAGGCGCCCCAGCTCCTGGTCCCCCGGAACCTTCCACAGCAACTAGGGCAGATCAGGGCCTGTTGCTTCCATCCTTTCAGTCACAGTCGCAAGTGCCATTGTCCTTGGCCTCGGAGCAGCCTAGTACGAGTGGGCAAGCTATGCATCGCACCACCCGTCCCACTGCCGGTCATCATTCGAATGTTCATCGGCTTCCTCAGCCTGTTAGGAATACGGCTGGTGGCCTGGTCGGGAGGCCTTCAGACCCAACGTTGAATCTTCATTCGGTCATTTTTCGGCCATGGTCTTGACCTAGGGGGCCTTCTTTACCGTTGGGACGACGATACAAAAAACGAGGGGTAGATGTGACCGGATGAGGGTTTTTCCCCTCCCCCTTATCTGCACACAGGGGTGTGGACCAGCATACCTGGGGCTAATTCCGATTGATTGGCAGAGGCGGGGACATTACTTAAGCCCATGGTGTGTGGACTCGCTCTGTTGTCTTCTCCTGCTGGGTGTCTGTGGAGACGTGTGCGGGAGGCGTGCTTTATGTTTTGGTCGATGCCCTAGGTCATCATTCTGCTGCGGTGTGGTAAGGGCACTTTCTCCATCTTTTGTGCCTTTATTGTCCTGTGTCGCCATGTATGCGGCACTAATGTGCATTCTTTCATATAGCGACCCTGTCTTGGTCATGGATGTCCCCGTGTGGGTGGATGTATGCCTCGACTGCTGGCGTTCGGTGTCTTGGTACGATGCATGCCTCCCTCTTTCGACACATTTGGGCGTTGTTAAAATCTGACAGTCTTAATTGTTATAGTGTGGGCAGCTGTCTGTGAGTGTGTGTGCGAGGTGGGTGCCACCGCCGGGGTCCGTCGGCGGCCTGTCCTGTAATTCGGTAAGTCGCTGTGTTTGCCTGTTTGCTGTACATTCATTGCAGTCGTGTTATAACTGTGTTTCACAACACAGCTGGACCGGGCTGCAGCCTTGGACATGCTATTGTGGGGCTATCCTGGTGCCACGACTAATTAAAGGCCCAATATTCCCCGGCGCGTTCTCCCTCTCCACTGAAGCTGCCACTTTAAGGTGTGAAAAGTCTTCCTGAAAGATGCAAAGTAGCGCAAATATTGCACGGTTCTGCTTTAAGGTGTGAAAACGTCTTCCTGAAAGATGCACGCACATTGCTTCTGCAAAAAAAAGTATATAAGCCAAGATGCTTTAACAGAAAAAAAATAGCGAAAAACGCGCCTATTTCTTGTTTCTTGCTCACACATGAAGACGGAGAGTCTAGCTCTTTTAACCTTTAGGGTTTGAACGATATAACTGCTTTTCTTGTTTTTCTATTCAATTTTTGTAAACCTTTTCGCTTTTTTATATAAATAAAAATTCTCCTTTTTGGGGAACAAAAGACCATTTGCCTCCTCCCAGGGGCTGAATGACAAGAACACCGCTTCGAAACCTGCAGACACCGGTGAGTGCCCTTATCTTGATACATAGAGGTACCAGTCATCCCCCAACGGCATTAGGGACCTAATCGGTATGTATGACGAGCTCACTGACGGAGGGGTTACAGGTCAAACATATATTAGGTCCCGGGTACGAACTTAATCAAAAGGTTCCTTAAACTCAATAAAGTGTTAGAATGAGTATCACGAATGTATCGTCTTAACAACCTACTTCACCATCATCCGCGTTAGATATTGGGGGGAAGATAAGCAATACTGTGTGTACCGAACAAATACGAGTCAGCTAAAAAGCCTTAAGAAATATGATCGATATTAGAACTTACTCGCTAATAACGATGAGATACACAGTGACTAAAAAAAAGTAGTTCCGCTGCTGGCGAAAACATAAAACGCACAACTTAAGAAATAGGCATAATACGACTCGCCCTTGTAGCTGTAAGCCCTACTCTTAAGGAAGTTGTCTTCCTCACTCAAACTACTATAGTTCGTCGCGACAGGAGTGTGAATAGTCACATCACCCATTACTCCATAATGTTGGCGAGGCCCTGATTATTTAACCGTGCGGTAAAACATAAAATGGAAGCCACATTAACGCACCACGTGTGTGTATAGTATAAGCGTGTCTGCATGTATGAGGAAGTGTCCGTAGCTGTTAAGGAAGATGAATTCAAGAGAGTGGTTGAGGCAAGGATTGCATTACTTGTGGGTTTACCTATTGTTACTGAGATAAATCTGTAGGATGGTAATGGGAACGTGCACTCTAGCTTGAACATTTCATCTGGTGTGTACAATCAATCAACTGCTGTATACTGATGACTGCATGTTGGAATGAGTCAGCATTGGTGTTTGTACATTGTTTAAAATAACAATTCAGTTGTACGCCTATTTTTGTAGGATCTCCTGGATCAGTTGCTGATTCACACAAAAATATGTTGCAATATAATCTTATAAACGAAGTAAAAATGAATACGAGGTGGAGATTGTTTTTAGTCACTGTCTGTTCGTTGAAACTTTTAGCTGAGCACGTTCCAAAATTTTATTTCTACCCTCCGGAGTGAGCTATAGTGGCATAGTGTTTTGAATGTGCCCTCACAAACTACTTAGTATTAATGACATGCTCTTTTTATTTACATATTGTACGTATGACCATGTCCCGTAAATACATAGTTATGATTCCATTTGTTCGGATTTTGCTGTTCAGTCACTATTTTGCTTTTCACTATTTTGCTTTTTTTGCTGTTCAGTCACTATTACTTTATAACGTGCCGCTGAAATAGGCTTTGTTTGCCTATTTCATCCAAAACTCATCCACGAGTCATAGTTGAACGCCGTTGCACATACAACTGGAAGCAATCAGAAGGCATGTAATATTAGTATTACTCATTCATAATACTCTTAAGACTACCTAGATTTAAGTCTGATCTCCTTCCCGAGAAAACCAATATTAATATCATATGATTATCTTATTTATTTTAATACATCAGGTCACATCAAAAGGTCACACAGGTAAATAATGAATGTCTTTCACTCTTTAACTTGTGTGCTTCTCACAGAATGCCCTGATTTGTATAAAGACTAGGAAAGTGAACTTCCTCAGTCCTCCACAGTTTGCAAAAATATCTTGTGTCATTAATATTCATTAATTAATTAAAAAAAATAACCACTATGCATCATAGGTGTCGTGATCACTCTAACATTATCTTTATAATGCACCTTACTTCTTCAACAAGGCCCAAAAACCAATTGGTTCAATGAGTGACAGATAAAGTTTCAGCAGTGTTTTAACATTGTTTAAATATAACAGCTTAAGTTACCAAAAAGTACAACGCTGAACATTTTTTTACATAATAAATAAATCACAACCTACTCCGTGACTTAGCTAAGGTTTGTACTGCTTGTGATAGTTTATGTCCTTGTCATTACTAATATAATAATTAAAAGCCCGATGCCATTTGTGATTCCCTGGTTCCAGCTTCTTCTGAATTAGTTTAACTTGGCTGAGTGAGATGTAAACCCTGGCTAGCGAGAGAGTGACTTATACTCAACTAAAATATAAAAAAACTTTTTTGTTCCCTCTTTGCCCTTTTTCTTCAGTCAAATAAACTCCTTAAGCTTACTACTGTTGTGCAATACTGTCGAAGATTCTGTACCACTTCATCTCTCTTTATAATTCCCAAGTCCCTTTCAAAGCATCATGATCAAAGTGTGGAGTTGCCTGGTTTTGGTGCAGTCCATCCCAGAAACCAGGAAAAGCAGTTTTATAACATTTTGGTAAAAGATATGTCAACATATTGTTCAGGCCCATCTTTGTGGATGTTATTATGTTATTATTTGTGGATGATGTCACTGTGACAAAATCTCTCTGCAGGATAAAAGGTTATTGCCTTTACTTGGAGATGTTTTCCTTACTAAGGCAACAAGTGAAACGCCCGTTACTAAGTTTTCTTGTACTCGGTGTAATAAGTGTAATAGCTTGTCAAATTTGAATAAAATTCAAGAAAAACTCTTAACATGAAACCCAGCTGACAAAAAATGAAGTTTTGTCCCATCATCCCCTTTATATTGTGTTAAGGTAAATTAAATTGAAAAAGCTCCTGAACTATGACGTAAAACAACATACTGTATATATTATATACACATACACGTGTTTGTGTGTGTATAAAAACGAGGAATATACATATTGCTTTTCTTTAGATATGTGTGTATATATATATATATATATTTTTTTTTTTTTCTTTACAGATGCATGGCTATAATACACAATCTGGTTTCGTTTAAAGCCTCATACAAGCCATCTGTTTTAACTCGCATGTTGACAGAGGAGACGTTCTGCCAAGAAGATTCTCACTTCTTTTATGGCATCTGCTGCAAGATTGCTGACACTCCCTGTGTCACCCCTCTCCTGTGAGTCTGTCGGTATAATGCTATTCCTGTATTAAGGTTCTCTTTTTGGCTGCAATGTTGTGTGGCTGCTTCAGGAAGTACTGAGTCCCAAGAAGAGCCATTGAGGTAGCCTCAAACCACCAAGTATGTGCTTCCGTTTGGTGGTGGTGTCCACACCGACAGCTTTACTGCTGCTGCTTGCAGCCTTTCTTTGTTCGTGCAGTGTGCGTTTCATAATGGCCACAATGTTAAACCTCAAAATGCAATTTGATTATTTATTTAAAAAGGTAAGCACACTTTTTTACCAAATACGAAATGTTAGAGCCTCCCTGTGTATTGTTAGTGAACATTAATGTTTCCTGAATATAACAAGGAGTTGACTCTACTCAGAAAGCCTGCACAATCACCTGATCTTAATAAAGTGTGCTTTTGGGATTCTGAAAGGTGCTGAATTGATACTGAGTTGTTATAATAACAATTGTGTTAAAGTTGAAAGGCACTCACATCCATTTCTTCCACATTTTGATGTTTAGTTTGAGTCTTTGAAGATTTTCCTACCAAAAATGTCTGTGCATTATCCCACTGGTCACAATTCAAAAATAGAACATATTCAGAAAATATACGTGTTAGTGAGACAATTCGAAAACCATTGATTATAGATTTTAGATGATAACTAATGACAATTCATTTTGATATAGCCATGTGTGTGAACTCAAGTTGTTAAGGCACAATAATTCACCTGTCATGCAGGAATGTGGGCAGCCACAGGTTAACCACCTGACTACAAATTGAACATCAACATTTCATCAAGGTACTTACCTTGGACTTGTTTGCAGGACCGCTATAATAAAAACAGCTGAACTATCAAATATTTAAAATTATCCGATATGTATCGAAACCACACAGCTCCACTCATCAACTGGAATTTCAAAAACTGGAGATGTACTTTTGTATTATTGCTAGGCGTTTCATATCAATACATGTTTTTGTCATCACCTGAAGTGTCTTGTTTTATATTACCATTACAATCACACAGAAACAGGTTGAAAGTAAAGCTTAGCCCACCCATCTGATTACACATCTAACTGACTGATCTGACATTAAAAGGCTTAACTCATTGTAATCCAGATATTTCATCTCTGCTTTCTAAAACAAGCAAATCCTCATGGATATACATTGTTCTTTTCAAAAAGGCATCGGATAAAGGGAATTTCTGCCGCTTTCTACTTTTTCCAGCAGAATAAGGGAACTTACTGTGCTGCATTTCCAGATGTCCTCGACTGGCTTCAGCACAGATCAAGTCAACGCGTCCTTCCTAAAGCTAAATAACGATAACGACCATCCTTGTACAAGTGTCTCCAAAGACTCAGTCATCATGGTGTTTGTCACACTCTCCCTTGGTTTAAGGGAGAACACAGGGATAAAAAAAAATAAATGAATGAAAAATGTTCTATTCTGAGCCAAAGGCTGTCCTGGACTTCAATTACCAGGAGTACTGCATTTTGTTTGTCTCCCAGAGTGCGATGGATGGATCCCCAGACTCTGATGAAATTGAATACATCACTTAATTAGTTTTTGTTGGACAATGCCGTGGACTGTAACATCAACTATCAGTGCAAGATTGTGAGCATTCATGACATCTGTATTTATGGTCTAGTACTGGGGTGTCAAACTCGCTATACTGCCCACTTTAATCTCAAGTGGGCCAGACCATTAAACACCATAGTTGGGGGGGGGGTAGTATAAGTCACTTCAACATGTACTGTATTGTATTTGCATTACCTGAATATCTAGACTGAGTCATGGCAGAATGCAGCACCATTAGCGTTTTGAGCTGCATACATTCTTCTACACAAACGTGTCAGTAAAACACCTATGAATGTCTGCTTGGTTTTTAACTTGACATTGCACTGCAGCAAGGAGGGAAACTAAAGGGAAGCACTTACTGTTAGAAAGATAAATTACTTAAGAAAGACATTTCGGAATATCATTAACCTATTATTGTGTATTAATGTGTACTTTTTTAGTGAATTGATTGATAAATTGCAGTATCTTACTGGTTCTTATATTCCTGTGCAAAATGTTAATTTAACTTAGCAATCAGCTTTAATTTAAGGTCATGCCAGAGACAAAGGGTGGGACCTCGGGATGCCAATCAGATTTCAGAGGTTGTCTTTCCCTCCCTGGACTCTGGCTGTGTCTCATTTCGGCGGCTGCATCCTTCAGAGGACACAGCCCTCGGGGTCAGCGTGGGCTGGGTCCTTCGGCGACCACATAGGATGCACCAGGCTTACTTATAGCGGTGAGACGGTGTATTAAAAAAAAACAACAACAATCGGTCACCAACATCACGGAACAATGTCGACCTTAAGTAGATGTAAACCAGTCATTCAGTGATTGAAATCGCTGCAGTGAAATGTAATACTTGCATGATCTTGCAATAACATCTGTCTAGCCTAAAGAGCCAGGAAGGGTTTTAATCAATCCTACACCCCAAATTCCTAATGATATCGGTCAAACCCATCTAGTAAGGCGCTGCTCAGGTTGGCTGCAGAGTCTTGGAATCTAAGTGGCTTTTGAAAAGAGTTCATCAGCATAGTTAAGGTCGGTAAGATCTTTGTGCCACATGGTACATTTGGTCAGATTTACTTAGTTAATTTAGTTAGAATCAGACTGGGAAGGTCAAAGCACATGATTCATTGAATGTTCATACTTATCAAGCCATTCAGTTAATTGACAGGTGCCCACCTGGAAGCATCTGTATTTCTTTTGTTAGGGATTTAAGCCAGAAGTGCACCCCTAGTCAGGAAATTATAGTAGGTGTAATAATGTTTAGTGTTAGAATTATAGTTTGTGTGATGTTAGATATTAGGTATTACATTAACATATTAGATGAAGTGAATGCAATTTCAATCAAACACAATTCATAGTCATTTAAATCATATAAACACTGTACACATTAACATTTTGTCACAATGTGATGTTAAAACCTGGGGACGGATGCCAATTGCCGTCCTTTATGGATTTCTCCCAATTTTATCCCCAAAGAGGGTTTCTTGGGAGTTTTTTCTCCTGTCAGGTAATAAATGAACAACTTAATGTAAGGCAGCCGACTGGGGCAAATGTCTTGAGAATTGGACCACATGAACTGTCTTAGATCTTATGATGAAGTGTGATGAACGGGGATCATTAATGGTGGGTTGTTGTAATTAAAGTGTACTAGTTGTAAGATGAAGACTTAAACGATGTATGCTTTGCTAAATTCACTCATTGGGGCATAAAGCCAACTGAATCTACATTGAGTGCATTGGAATGTGAGGGACAGATAGTACAGTGAGATTTCAGGTTACAGCTGCAGCTTCACACCTCGACGTGAAGGGGACAGTTGTAATGGGAAAATGATATGTGACCCTTTAAATGCTTCATTTGTATAACCAGTTTATTAGTTGCAAGTGCTTGGATCACAAAGGCCCTGACATAAGCACTGATGTCTCCCACTTCGATTAGATGGTTTCAAGTCATAGCTGTAGAGATTGAACAAAGTGTTTGTTATGTCTATGACCACCTTTGTTTTAGCATGTTGGGAGAGCAAGGACACGGTCAAAGAACTGACGTGTCTTACATGGATAAGATGTTCCCAGTACCCTGGCTGTAGATACTCAACAAGATGGTCAAAGGTTTCTGTTGACGCCACCGATATCTAAACTTAGGTATAAGAACTGCCTCGATGTGCTGGGGGAAAGAAGGAGGTTCTTGACAGTCTACTGCATATATGTCAAACTCAAGGCCCGCGGGCCATATCCGGCCCGGCATGCAATTATATCTGGCCCGCGAGATCATTTTATATTATTGTTACTAATGGCCCGGCGATATGAAGCTAGATCCCATAATGCAGCGCTTCAGCTGCCTTGCCGGCGCTTTCCGTGGCGTTTCTGGCTGACTTAACCGCATCGTCTCAATGCCGTAAACCTCCAGCTCAGGGACGTGACCGCATGATCACTGACATGTATGACAGTGAAGCTGATTTTATGGGAGACACAAATGCAGCAGTGCAACTTGCCCCATTTCCCTGTTGCCAAGTAATGCGGCACAGCGGTGTTCCCAAATACGCACTTTTGCTGATAAACTGAGCGCACTGCGCACGGAGTTCACGGGGCGCTTGGTGATTTTGAGGAACAAAAAAATAATTTGGAGTTGTTTCACAACCAATTTGCGTCGACGCGGAAACTGGCACCTGTGCAGATTCAGATGGAGCTGATTGAGCTGCAGTGTAGTGGGACACTAAAGACAAAGTCCGACACTGTTTATTCACTCCAGTCCCGCAGCAATGTCCCAGCTCCGTCTACATGCGGCTCGAACCGTGTGCATGTTTGGTAGCACATATCTGCGTGAGAAGACAAACACAGGAGTCGTCTCACTGATGAGCACCTTCAGTCTATCCCAAGAGTCTCACAACACGGGACCTCACGCCAAACATAAACCAACCTGGTTGCCAAAAAGATGCTTTTGTTTGCAGCATGTTCATATTTATAACTTGTATAATTTTGACAGAGATATTTTTATGGAGAGTAAAATCATTTGTGATATTTAAAATTTAAGTTTTTTTTTTTAATAAAATGACAAAAGCAAAAGAAAGCTCAAATGTTTTGATTTGTTGACATTGAAAAAAAAAAACTTAGATTTAAGCTATCTGGCTGTTTGCCTCCTTCTCTCTAATCAAATTTGAGTTATAAACTAACTGGTATGCTGCAAACTCTTTAACTGGTTGGCATTAGTCCCATGGTGAGTGCTCATCGGACACGACTCTGTCTCTCACTATATATCTTTTTGAGATTCATACTGGACTGAACTAAGCTGTGTTGATACAGTGTCCCACACCAGCTGTCATCTACGAGATACATTTCCGTCTTTTGACTAAGTAGTGGCTTCTTTCAAACCATCACGTTCTCAAATCTGGCTTATCTTGACTCTGGCAATGGCATTCATTTATCACTGTCACATTACACACAGTGAAAATGAAGGCTGGACCACTGCTATAGATCAGCCATGAGCTGGCAGATCTGTAATAGAACCATTATGCGTGACCGAGTATGATGCATGCCGACGTTGTAACTACATTTGCTATCTGGCAGACGACTGTACTGTTTAGTATCGGTGACGTCAACAGATCTGACCAGAGACAAACATCTCATGAGACATCGTTCACACAGGCCATAGCTCATATACTAGCATCTTTCTGGAGTGAATAGACATAACAAACTTGCTGTTCAATACGAAACTCGATATCATTGCTTGCTCATCAGACATCAGCGCAGCTGTAAATACAAATGAGCATTTGGGAGTCACCTTCCCCGTACAGCAATGGGTCTGCAGCTGTAACCTCTCTTTATACTATCCTCACGTGGCTACGCTCAATGCAGATTCAGTTGGCGCTGCTTGTGGCATACATCATCTTTCCGTCTTACAACTGGTACGCACAACGGCCACCGTCCCGTTGGAACATTCTCGTTGACCCCAGTCGCTGCCTTGTAAATTGTTCATTGGAAAATATCGCCCTCTTTGAAGGACAAAATAGGCGACGGTGCATCGCGTCCCCAGTATCATTGTGATATGTGCGTCAACGCATGATTAAATGACTATGGTGTGTTTGATTGAAATTCATGGCGTACCTGGTATCCCATCACACAAACTACTAATTCGCTAAACATTACCTGAGCTACGACGAAGTGCACTTCAAATCTAACAGAAGATACAGTATCAGTAACGATAGTATGGGCATTCAATACGATGATTCCTAACTAGACCAACTGAAATCGACCAAACCATGCTCAAGCGAGCATCTGGACTGACGTATCGTAGAGAATTTGAGTGCCAGTCGCCTTCTGCTCTTCAAACTGATGACGGCTGCAGATCGTAGTAACCATTCTGCGGCATTTGTCGCTGGTATTTATCTTAGGTCATTGATCTTGACGACGCCATTATTGTTTTAACCGCATCCCCACTCTGTAAGCCGGTAAATGATCGCCGAAAACAACACGCTGACCCAGTGTCTCGCCTGGCAGCCAGGGAATGAGAGAAGAAGACATCTGAAATACGATTAACCTCCACGGCAAATAAGCTTGATTGCTAAGTTAAACCAGCATTTACTGAAGCGTAGAACACCGGTAAATGCTGCAATTTATGTCAATTCGCAAAAACCGCATGCTACAACAATGGTTAATGTTGTTTTCGAAATCTTAACAACAACCGGTATCTTCGACGTGGTAACTGCATTCTCGCGCCTCAGCTGAAGCAGTTCGTTCATAGTGTTCTGACACGTTGTGTGAAAACCGTACGTCAAGCGCTAATGTACTGCGTTTCATTCGGGTAATGCAAATGCGGTACATGTTGGTGACCCCCAGCTATGGTGTTTGGATAAGTGGGCGGTATAACGATCAAATCAGTGTCATGAATCTCTGATCTTGCGCTGGTGCGGTCCGCGTCATCAACAAGCCAGGTGGTATGGTGTACCGTTCGATTTCGTCGAGTGCAGGACCTCATCAGCGTTAAACAAAATAATTTGCTCCTGGCCGGTGAGTCGGACGGCGCTAGATTTGTTTACCGGAAACCAAGGAAGCATGTGTTTATTATGGATGACCTTTGGGAAGACGGCGTTGACGACGGATCGAAGTTTGCGATAGTTTACATTCTGCTGGAAAAAAGCCAGAAGCGGCAGAGTACATCCGATGCCGAAACAATGCTAGCCTCATGGACTGCTGTTTTGAAAATATCTGGTTACAACAGTTAAGCCACAATGTTCGGGTCGTCGGTGAAATGTAACAATCAGATGAAGCTACTCAACCTGTTTCAATGTGTTGCTGTGTGTATAAAACCTTCGATGATGACAAAAACGTGTATTGATATGAAACACTGTGCCATCTCCAGTTTTAATTCCGGTGATCAATTGATGTCTTGTTTAACGATCGCGGAAACCACGCTGATGTTGATGTTAACATGACTGCCCGTACTGCATGTTTGAGTACAGATGCTTAACAACGATTCACCTCAAAACAATTGTCGTGGTGATCACAAAATCTATGTCAGCTTTCGAGCAACATGACCTGGTGTGACCAGTGGACAACTCACTGTGGCAAAAAAGACGTCAAACATCAAACTGGAAAATGTCAACACGATGACAACCATAACAACTAAACTTCATCCCCAGCTTGCTGAATCAATGTCAACTCTTGTGCGT
>BMAF01000036.1:0-27623 GCA_014132575.2 Gasterosteus nipponicus
CACCATCAGGCGTAGCACCATCAGACGTAAGCACCATCAGGCGTAAGCACCATCAGATATACGCACCATCAGGCGTAAGCACCATCAGATATCGCGCCATCAGGCGTAAGCACCATCAGGCGTAAGCACCATCAGGCGTAATTACCATCAGGCGTAAGCACCATCAGACATAAGCACCATCAGACGTAAGCACCATCAGGCGTAAGCACCATCAGATATACGCACCATCAGGCGTAAGCACCATCAGGCGTACGCACCATCAGGCGTAAGCACCATCAGATATACGCACCATCAGGCGTAAGCACCATCAGGCGTAAGCACCATCAGATATACGCACCATCAGGCGGAAGCACCATCAGGCGTAAGCACCATCAGATGTATGCACCACCAGATGTATGCACCATCAGGCGTAAGCACCATCAGGTCGTAAGCACCATCAGGCGTAAGCACCATCAGATATAGCACCATCAGGCGTAAGCACCATCAGGCGTAAGCACCATCAGATGTATGCACCATCAGAGCTGTAAGCACCATCAGGCGTAAGCACCATCAGGCGTATGCACCATCAGACATAAGCACCATCAGGCGTAAGCACCATCAGACGTATGCACCATCAGATGTATGCACCATCAGACGTACGCACCATCAGGCGTAAGCACCATCAGGCGTATGCACCATCAGGCGTAAGCACCATCAGACGTAAGCACCATCAGACATAAGCACCATCAGGCGTAAGCACCATCAGACGTATCGCGCCATCAGATATACGCACCATCAGACGTAAGCACCATCAGACGTAAGCACCATCAGGCGTAAGCACCATCAGGCGTAAGCACCATCAGACGTACGCACCATCCAGGCGTAAGCACCATCAGGCGTAAGCACCATCAGGCGTATGCACCATCAGATATACGCACCATCAGGCGTAAGCACCATCAGGCGTAAGCACCATCAGGCGTAAGCACCATCAGGCGTAAGCACCATCAGGCGTAAGCACCATCAGATGTACGCACCATCAGACGTATGCACCATCAGGCGTAGACATATGCACCATCAGGCGTAATGCACCATCAGATATACGCACCATCAGGCGTAAGCACCATCAGGCGTAAAGCACCATCAGGCGTAAGCACCATCAGGCGTAAGCACCATCAGACGTAAGCACCATCAGGCGTAAGCACCATCAGCGTATGCACCATCAGGCGTAAGCACCATCAGATGTATGCACCATCAGGCGTAGCGCACCATCAGGCGTAAGCACCATCAGGCATACAGCACCATCAGGCGTAAGCACCATCAGGCGTAAGCACCATCAGGCGTAAGCACCATCAGATATACGCACCATCAGGCGTAAGCACCATCAGGCGTAAGCACCATCAGACGTAAGCACCATCAGATGTATGCACCATCAGGCGTAAGCACCATCAGGCGTAAGCACCATCAGGCGTAAGCACCATCAGACGTAAGCACCATCAGGCGTAAGCACCATCAGGCGTAAGCACCATCAGGCGTAAGCACCATCAGATGTACGCACCATCAGGCGTAAGCACCATCAGATCGTAAGCACCATCAGGCGTAAGCACCATCAGACGTAAGCACCATCAGGCGTAAGCACCATCAGGCGTAAGCACCATCAGGCGTAAGCACCATCAGATATACGCACCATCAGGCGTAAGCACCATCAGAGCGTAGCACCATCAGGCGTAAGCACCATCAGACGTAAGCACCATCAGGCGTAAGCACCATCAGGCGTAAGCACCATCAGATATACAGCACCATCAGGCGTATGCACCATCAGGCGTAAGCACCATCAGGCGTATGCACCATCAGATATAAGCACCATCAGACGTAAGCACCATCAGGCGTAAGCACCATCAGATATACGCACCATCAGGCGTAAGCACCATCAGAGCGTAAGCACCATCAGGCGTATGCACCATCAGGCGTAAGCACCATCAGACATAAGCACCATCAGGCGTAAGCACCATCAGATGTATGCACCATCAGGCGTAAGCACCATCAGATCGTATGCACCATCAGGCGTAAGCACCATCAGGCGTAAGCACCATCAGATATACGCACCATCAGGCGTAAGCACCATCAGGCGTAAGCACCATCAGACATAAGCACCATCAGGCGTAAGCACCATCAGGCGTAAGCACCATCAGGCGTAAGCACCATCAGGCGTAAGCACCATCAGACGTATGCACCATCAGGCGTAAGCACCATCAGGCGTAAGCACCATCAGACGTAAGCACCATCAGGCGTAAGCACCATCAGGCGTAAGCACCATCAGACGTATAGCACCATCAGGCGTAAGCACCATCAGGCGTAAGCACCATCAGGCGTAAGCACCATCAGGCGTACGCACCATCAGGCGTAAGCACCATCAGGCGTAAGCACCATCAGACGTAAGCACCATCAGGCGTAAGCACCATCAGACGTAAGCACCATCAGGCGTCATCAAGCACCATCAGGCGTAAGCACCATCAGACGTACGCACCATCAGACGTAAGCACCATCAGGCGTAAGCACCATCAGACGTAAGCACCATCAGACGTAGCACCATCAGGCGTAAGCACCATCAGGCGTAAGCACCATCAGGCGTAAGCACCATCAGACGTAAGCACCATCAGGCGTAAGCACCATCAGGCGTAAGCACCATCAGGCGTAAGCACCATCAGATATACGCACCATCAGGCGTAAGCACCATCAGGCGTAAGCACCATCAGGCGTAATCGCCATCAGGCGTAAGCACCATCAGACATAAGCACCATCAGGCGTAAGCACCATCAGATGTATGCACCATCAGGCGTAAGCACCATCAGACGTATGCACCATCAGGCGTACGCACCATCAGGCGTAAGCACCATCAGATATACGCACCATCAGGCGTATGCACCATCAGGCGTAAGCACCATCAGGCGTAAGCACCATCAGATATAAGCACCATCAGGCGTAGCACCATCAGGCGTAAGCACCATCAGACGTATGCACCATCAGATGTAAGCACCATCAGGCGTAAGCACCATCAGGCGTAAGCACCATCAGGCGTAAGCACCATCAGATGTAAGCACCATCAGGCGTAAGCACCATCAGGCGTAAGCACCATCAGACGTAGCACCATCAGACGTAAGCACCATCAGGCGTAAGCACCATCAGGCGTAAGCACCATCAGGCGTAAGCACCATCAGGCGTAAGCACCATCAGGCGTAAGCACCATCAGGCGTAAGCACCATCAGGCGTAAGCACCATCAGATATACGCACCATCAGGCGTAAGCACCATCAGGCGTAAGCACCATCAGGCGTATGCACCATCAGATATAAGCACCATCAGACGTAAGCACCATCAGGCGTAAGCACCATCAGATATACGCACCATCAGGCGTAAGCACCATCAGGCGTAAGCACCATCAGGCGTAAGCACCATCAGGCGTAAGCACCATCAGACATAAGCACCATCAGGCGTAAGCACCATCAGACGTAAGCACCATCAGGCGTAAGCACCATCAGATGTATGCACCATCAGGCGTACGCACCATCAGGCGTAAGCACCATCAGATATACGCACCATCAGGCGTAAGCACCATCAGGCGTAAGCACCATCAGATATACGCACCATCAGGCGTAAGCACCATCAGGCGTAAGCACCATCAGAGCGTATGCACCATCAGACGTAAGCACCATCAGGCGTAAGCACCATCAGGCGTAAGCACCATCAGGCGTATGCACCATCAGGCGTAGCACCATCAGACGTAAGCACCATCAGACGTAAGCACCATCAGGCGTAAGCACCATCAGATATACGCACCATCAGACGTAAGCACCATCAGACGTAAGCACCATCAGGCGTAAGCACCATCAGGCGTAAGCACCATCAGGCGTAAGCACCATCAGGCGTAAGCACCATCAGGCGTAAGCACCATCAGACGTACGCACCATCAGGCGTAAGCACCATCAGGCGTAAGCACCATCAGACATAAGCACCATCAGGCGTAAGCACCATCAGGCGTAAGCACCATCAGGCGTAGCACCATCAGGCGTAAGCACCATCAGACGTAAGCACCATCAGGCGTAAGCACCATCAGGCGTAGCACCATCAGATATACGCACCATCAGGCGTACGCACCATCAGGCGTAAGCACCATCAGATATACGCACCATCAGGCGTAAGCACCATCAGGTCGTAAGCACCATCAGGCGTATGCACCATCAGATGTATGCACCATCAGGCGTACGCACCATCAGGCGTAAGCACCATCGATCGTAAGCACCATCAGGCGTACGCACCATCAGGCGTACGCACCATCAGACGTAGCACCATCAGGCGTAAGCACCATCAGACGTAAGCACCATCAGGCGTAAGCACCATCAGGCGTAAGCACCATCAGGCGTAAGCACCATCAGATGTATGCACCATCAGGCGTAAGCACCATCAGGCGTATGCACCATCAGATATAAGCACCATCAGATATAAGCACCATCAGGCGTAAGCACCATCAGATATACGCACCATCAGGCGTAAGCACCATCAGGCGTAAGCACCATCAGGCGTAATGCACCATCAGGCGTAAGCACCATCAGGCGTAAGCACCATCAGGCGTAAGCACCATCAGGCGTAAGCACCATCAGGCGTAAGCACCATCAGACGTAAGCACCATCAGACGTATGCACCATCAGGCGTAAGCACCATCAGACGTAAGCACCATCAGACATAAGCACCATCAGGCGTAAGCACCATCAGATATACGCACCATCAGGCGTAAGCACCATCAGGCGTAAGCACCATCAGGCGTAAGCACCATCAGGCGTAAGCACCATCAGACATAAGCACCATCAGGCGTAAGCACCATCAGATGTATGCACCATCAGGCGTAAGCACCATCAGACGTATGCACCATCAGGCGTACGCACCATCAGGCGTAAGCACCATCAGATATACGCACCATCAGGCGTAAGCACCATCAGGCGTAAGCACCATCAGATGTATGCACCATCAGGCGTAAGCACCATCAGGCGTAAGCACCATCAGATATACGCACCATCAGGCGTAAGCACCATCAGACGTATGCACCATCAGACGTAAGCACCATCAGATATAAGCACCATCAGGCGTAAGCACCATCAGATATCGCACCATCAGGCGTAAGCACCATCAGGCGTAAGCACCATCAGGCGTAAGCACCATCAGGCGTAAGCACCATCAGACGTAAGCACCATCAGGCGTAAGCACCATCAGATGTATGCACCATCAGGCGTAAGCACCATCAGATGTATGCACCATCAGGCGTAAGCACCATCAGGCGTACGCACCATCAGGCGTACGCACCATCAGGCGTAAGCACCATCAGGCGTAAGCACCATCAGACGTAAGCACCATCAGGCGTAAGCACCATCAGGCGTAAGCACCATCAGGCGTAAGCACCATCAGATGTATGCACCATCAGGCGTACGCACCATCAGGCGTAAGCACCATCAGACGTAAGCACCATCAGATATAAGCACCATCAGGCGTAAGCACCATCAGATATACGCACCATCAGGCGTAAGCACCATCAGGCGTAAGCACCATCAGGCGTATGCACCATCAGGCGTAAGCACCATCAGACATAAGCACCATCAGGCGTAAGCACCATCAGGCGTAAGCACCATCAGGCGTAAGCACCATCAGGCGTAAGCACCATCAGGCGTAAGCACCATCAGGCGTAAGCACCATCAGGCGTAGCACCATCAGACATAAGCACCATCAGGCGTAAGCACCATCAGGCGTAAGCACCATCAGGCGTATGCACCATCAGGCGTACGCACCATCAGACGTAAGCACCATCAGGCGTAAGCACCATCAGGCGTAAGCACCATCAGACATAAGCACCATCAGGCGTAAGCACCATCAGTCGTAAGCACCATCAGACGTACGCACCATCAGGCGTATGCACCATCAGGCGTAAGCACCATCAGACATAAGCACCATCAGGCGTAAGCACCATCAGGCGTAAGCACCATCAGATCGTAAGCACCATCAGATGTATGCACCATCAGGCGTACGCACCATCAGACGTAAGCACCATCAGATATACGCACCATCAGGCGTAAGCACCATCAGACGTATGCACCATCAGATGTATGCACCATCAGGCGTAAGCACCATCAGATCGTAAGCACCATCAGGCGTATGCACCATCAGGCGTAAGCACCATCAGGCGTAAGCACCATCAGGCGTAAGCACCATCAGACGTAAGCACCATCAGGCGTAAGCACCATCAGGCGTATGCACCATCAGATATAAGCACCATCAGATATAAGCACCATCAGGCGTAAGCACCATCAGATATACGCACCATCAGGCGTAAGCACCATCAGACGTAAGCACCATCAGGCGTAAGCACCATCAGGCGTATGCACCATCAGATATACGCACCATCAGGCGTAAGCACCATCAGAGCGTAAGCACCATCAGATGTATGCACCATCAGATGTATGCACCATCAGGCGTACGCACCATCAGGCGTAAGCACCATCAGATAAGCGCACCATCAGGCGTAAGCACCATCAGGCGTAAGCACCATCAGGCGTATGCACCATCAGATGTATGCACCATCAGGCGTAAGCACCATCAGATATACGCACCATCAGGCGTAAGCACCATCAGGCGTAAGCACCATCAGGTCGTAAGCACCATCAGATGTATGCACCATCAGGCGTACGCACCATCAGGCGTAAGCACCATCAGATATACGCACCATCAGGCGTAAGCACCATCAGATGTATGCACCATCAGATGTATGCACCATCAGATGTATGCACCATCAGGCGTAAGCACCATCAGATATACGCACCATCAGGCGTAAGCACCATCAGATATACGCACCATCAGGCGTAAGCACCATCAAGCGTAAGCACCATCAGGCGTAATTACCATCAGGCGTAAGCACCATCAGACATAAGCACCATCAGGCGTAAGCACCATCAGATGTATGCACCATCAGGCGTAAGCACCATCAGATGTATGCACCATCAGGCGTCACGCACCATCAGGCGTAGCACCATCAGATATACGCACCATCAGGCGTAAGCACCATCAGGCGTAAGCACCATCAGATATACGCACCATCAGGCGTAAGCACCATCAGGCGTAAGCACCATCAGATGTATGCACCACCAGATGTATGCACCATCAGGCGTAAGCACCATCAGTCGTAAGCACCATCAGGCGTATGCACCATCAGGCGTAAGCACCATCAGGCGTAAGCACCATCAGACATAAGCACCATCAGGCGTAAGCACCATCAGATATACGCACCATCAGATATACGCACCATCAGACATAAGCACCATCAGGCGTAAGCACCATCAGGCGTAAGCACCATCAGACATAAGCACCATCAGGCGTAAGCACCATCAGGCGTAAGCACCATCAGGCGTATGCACCATCAGGCGTACGCACCATCAGGCGTAAGCACCATCAGGTATACGCATCATCAGGCGTAAGCACCATCAGACTAAGCACCATCAGTCGTAAGCACCATCAGATGTATCGCACCATCAGGCGTACGCACCATCAGGCGTAAGCACCATCAGATATACGCACCATCAGGCGTAAGCACCATCAGATGTATTGACCATTAGATGTATGCACCATCAGATGTATGCACCATCAGGCGTAAGCACCATCAGATATACGCACCATCAGGCGTAAGCACCATCAGGCGTAAGCACCATCAGATATACGCACCATCAGGCGTAGGCACCATCAGGCGTAAGCACCATCAGACATAACCACCATCAGGCGTAAGCACCATCAGGCGTAAGCACCATCAGATATACGCACCATCAGGCGTAAGCACCATCAGGCGTAAGCACCATCAGGCGTAAGCACCATCAGACATAACCACCATCAGGCGTAAGCACCATCAGATATACGCACCATCAGGCGTACGCACCATCAGGCGTAAGCACCATCAGATAAGCGCTCCATCAGGCGTAAGCACTATCAGTCGTAAGCACCATCAGGCGTATGCACCATCAGATGTATGCACCATCAGGCGTACGCACCATCAGGCGTAAGCACCATCAGGTCGTAAGCACATCAGGCGTACGCACCATCAGGCGTACGCACCATCAGGCGTAAGCACCATCAGGCGTAAGCACCATCAGACATAAGCACCATCAGGCGTAAGCACCATCAGGCGTAAGCACCATCAGGCGTAAGCACCATCAGGCGTAAGCACCATCAGATGTATGCACCATCAGGCGTACGCACCATCAGGCGTATGCACCATCAGATATAAGCACCATCAGATATAAGCACCATCAGGCGTAAGCACCATCAGATATACGCACCATCAGGCGTAAGCACCATCAAGCGTAAGCACCATCAGGCGTAAGTACCATCAGGCGTAAGCACCATCAGGCGTAAGCACCATCAGGCGTAAGCACCATCAGGTCGTAAGCACCATCAGATGTATGCACCATCAGGCGTAAGCACCATCAGGCGTATGCACCATCAGATATAAGCACCATCAGATATAAGCACCATCAGGCGTAAGCACCATCAGATATACGCACCATCAGGCGTAAGCACCATCAGGCGTAAGCACCATCAGGCGTAATTACCATCAGGCGTAAGCACCATCAGACATAAGCACCATCAGGCGTAAGCACCATCAGATGTATGCACCATCAGGCGTAAGCACCATCAGATGTATGCACCATCAGGCGTACGCACCATCAGGCGTAAGCACCATCAGATATACGCACCATCAGGCGTAAGCACCATCAGGCGTAAGCACCATCAGACATAACGCACCATCAGGCGTAAGCACCATCAGATATACGCACCATCAGGCGTACGCACCATCAGGCGTAAGCACCATCAGATGTAGCGCACCATCAGGCGTAAGCACCATCAGGTCGTAAGCACCATCAGGCGTATGCACCATCAGATGTATGCACCATCAGGCGTACGCACCATCAGGCGTAAGCACCATCAGGTCGTAAGCACCATCAGGCGTACGCACCATCAGGCGTACGCACCATCAGACGTAAGCACCATCAGGCGTAAGCACCATCAGACATAAGCACCATCAGGCGTAAGCACCATCAGGCGTAAGCACCATCAGGCGTAAGCACCATCAGATGTATGCACCATCAGGCGTACGCACCATCAGGCGTATGCACCATCAGATATAAGCACCATCAGATATAAGCACCATCAGGCGTAAGCACCATCAGATATACGCACCATCAGGCGTAAGCACCATCAAGCGTAAGCACCATCAGGCGTAAGCACCATCAGGCGTAAGCACCATCAGACATAAGCACCATCAGGCGTAAGCACCATCAGGCGTAAGCACCATCAGGCGTAAGCACCATCAGGCGTAAGCACCATCAGATGTATGCACCATCAGGCGTAAGCACCATCAGGCGTATGCACCATCAGATATAAGCACCATCAGGTATAAGCACCATCAGGCGTAAGCACCATCAGATATACGCACCATCAGGCGTAAGCACCATCAGGCGTAAGCACCATCAGGCGTAAGCACCATCAGGCGTAAGCACCATCAGACATAAGCACCATCAGGCGTAAGCACCATCAGACGTATGCACCATCAGGCGTAAGCACCATCAGATGTATGCACCATCAGGCGTACGCACCATCAGGCGTAAGCACCATCAGATATACGCACCATCAGACGTAAGCACCATCAGGCGTAAGCACCATCAGATATACGCACCATCAGGCGTAAGCACCATCAGGCGTAAGCACCATCAGATATACGCACCATCAGGCGTAAGCACCATCAGACGTATGCACCATCAGATGTATGCACCATCAGATGTAAGCACCATCAGGCGTAAGCACCATCAGACGTAAGCACCATCAGACGTAAGCACCATCAGGCGTAAGCACCATCAGACGTATGCACCATCAGGCGTAAGCACCATCAGGCGTAAGCACCATCAGACGTATACGCACCATCAGGCGTAAGCACCATCAGATGTACGCACCATCAGGCGTAAGCACCATCAGGCGTAAGCACCATCAGACGTAAGCACCATCAGGCGTAAGCACCATCAGGCGTAAGCACCATCAGATGTATGCACCATCAGGCGTAAGCACCATCAGGCGTAAGCACCATCAGATATACGCACCATCAGGCGTAAGCACCATCAGACGTAAGCACCATCAGGCGTAAGCACCATCAGATGTATGCACCATCAGGCGTAAGCACCATCAGATATACGCACCATCAGGCGTAAGCACCATCAGGCGTAAGCACCATCAGACGTATGCACCATCAGGCGTAAGCACCATCAGGCGTAAGCACCATCAGACATACGCACCATCAGGCGTAAGCACCATCAGGCGTAAGCACCATCAGATGTATGCACCATCAGGCGTAAGCACCATCAGACGTACGCACCATCAGGCGTAAGCACCATCAGGCGTAAGCACCATCAGGCGTAAGCACCATCAGACGTATGCACCATCAGGCGTACGCACCATCAGGCGTAAGCACCATCAGATATACGCACCATCAGGCGTAAGCACCATCAGACGTATAGCACCATCAGACGTAAGCACCATCAGATGTATGCACCATCAGGCGTAAGCACCATCAGACGTACGCACCATCAGGCGTAAGCACCATCAGATATACGCACCATCAGGCGTAAGCACCATCAGGCGTAAGCACCATCAGATGTATGCACCATCAGATGTATGCACCATCAGGCGTAAGCACCATCAGATCGTACGCACCATCAGGCGTAAGCACCATCAGGCGTAAGCACCATCAGACATAAGCACCATCAGGCGTAAGCACCATCAGACGTATGCACCATCAGATGTACGCACCATCAGACGTAAGCACCATCAGGCGTAAGCACCATCAGGCGTAAGCACCATCAGGCGTAAGCACCATCAGGCGTAAGCACCATCAGACGTAAGCACCATCAGGCGTAAGCACCATCAGATATACGCACCATCAGGCGTAAGCACCATCAGGCGTATGCACCATCAGGCGTATGCACCATCAGATATACGCACCATCAGGCGTAAGCACCATCAGACGTAAGCACCATCAGGCGTAAGCACCATCAGGCGTAAGCACCATCAGGCGTAAGCACCATCAGGCGTAAGCACCATCAGACGTAAGCACCATCAGGCGTAAGCACCATCAGACGTAAGCACCATCAGGCGTAAGCACCATCAGGCGTAAGCACCATCAGATGTATGCACCATCAGGCGTACGCACCATCAGGCGTAAGCACCATCAGATATACGCACCATCAGGCGTAAGCACCATCAGACGTATGCACCATCAGATGTATGCACCATCAGACGTATGCACCATCAGGCGTAAGCACCATCAGATATACGCACCATCAGGCGTAAGCACCATCAGACATAAGCACCATCAGGCGTAAGCACCATCAGGCGTAAGCACCATCAGACGTATGCACCATCAGGCGTAAGCACCATCAGACGTAAGCACCATCAGACGTAAGCACCATCAGACGTAAGCACCATCAGGCGTAAGCACCATCAGATATACGCACCATCAGGCGTAAGCACCATCAGGCGTAAGCACCATCAGACGTAAGCACCATCAGGCGTAAGCACCATCAGACATAAGCACCATCAGGCGTAAGCACCATCAGGCGTAAGCACCATCAGATGTATGCACCATCAGGCGTACGCACCATCAGGCGTAAGCACCATCAGATATACGCACCATCAGGCGTAAGCACCATCAGGCGTAAGCACCATCAGATATACGCACCATCAGGCGTAAGCACCATCAGGCGTAAGCACCATCAGATGTATGCACCATCAGATGTATGCACCATCAGGCGTAAGCACCATCAGTCGTAAGCACCATCAGGCGTATGCACCATCAGGCGTAAGCACCATCAGGCGTAAGCACCATCAGACATAAGCACCATCAGGCGTAAGCACCATCAGATATACGCACCATCAGATATACGCACCATCAGACGTAAGCACCATCAGGCGTAAGCACCATCAGGCGTAAGCACCATCAGACATAAGCACCATCAGGCGTAAGCACCATCAGGCGTAAGCACCATCAGGCGTATGCACCATCAGGCGTACGCACCATCAGGCGTAAGCACCATCAGGTATACGCATCATCAGGCGTAAGCACCATCAGACTAAGCACCATCAGTCGTAAGCACCATCAGATGTATCCACCATCAGGCGTACGCACCATCAGGCGTAAGCACCATCAGATATACGCACCATCAGGCGTAAGCACCATCAGATGTATTGACCATTAGATGTATGCACCATCAGATGTATGCACCATCAGGCGTAAGCACCATCAGATATACGCACCATCAGGCGTAAGCACCATCAGGCGTAAGCACCATCAGATATACGCACCATCAGGCGTAGGCACCATCAGGCGTAAGCACCATCAGACATAACCACCATCAGGCGTAAGCACCATCAGGCGTAAGCACCATCAGATATACGCACCATCAGGCGTAAGCACCATCAGGCGTAAGCACCATCAGACATAAGCACCATCAGGCGTAAGCACCATCAGATATACGCACCATCAGGCGTACGCACCATCAGGCGTAAGCACCATCAGATAAGCGCTCCATCAGGCGTAAGCACTATCAGTCGTAAGCACCATCAGGCGTATGCACCATCAGATGTATGCACCATCAGGCGTACGCACCATCAGGCGTAAGCACCATCAGTCGTAAGCACCATCAGGCGTACGCACCATCAGGCGTACGCACCATCAGGCGTAAGCACCATCAGGCGTAAGCACCATCAGACATAAGCACCATCAGGCGTAAGCACCATCAGGCGTAAGCACCATCAGGCGTAAGCACCATCAGATGTATGCACCATCAGGCGTACGCACCATCAGGCGTAAGCACCATCAGATATAAGCACCATCAGGCGTAAGCACCATCAGACGTAAGCACCATCAGGCGTAAGCACCATCAGGCGTAAGCACCATCAGGCGTAAGCACCATCAGACGTAAGCACCATCAGGCGTAAGCACCATCAGACATACGCACCATCAGGCGTAAGCACCATCAGGCGTAAGCACCATCAGGCGTAAGCACCATCAGACGTATGCACCATCAGGCGTAAGCACCATCAGGCGTAAGCACCATCAGACGTAAGCACCATCAGATATACGCACCATCAGGCGTAAGCACCATCAGATATACGCACCATCAGGCGTAAGCACCATCAGGCGTAAGCACCATCAGGCGTAAGCACCATCAGACGTAAGCACCATCAGACGTAAGCACCATCAGGCGTAAGCACCATCAGGCGTAAGCACCATCAGGCGTATGCACCATCAGGCGTAAGCACCATCAGGCGTATGCACCATCAGACGTAAGCACCATCAGATGTAAGCACCATCAGGCGTAAGCACCATCAGGCGTAAGCACCATCAGACGTAAGCACCATCAGATGTACGCACCATCAGGCGTAAGCACCATCAGGCGTAAGCACCATCAGATGTAAGCACCATCAGGCGTAAGCACCATCAGACGTAAGCACCATCAGGCGTAAGCACCATCAGACGTAAGCACCATCAGGCGTAAGCACCATCAGACGTACGCACCATCAGATATACGCACCATCAGGCGTAAGCACCATCAGACGTAAGCACCATCAGGCGTAAGCACCATCAGGCGTAAGCACCATCAGACGTACGCACCATCAGGCGTAAGCACCATCAGGCGTAAGCACCATCAGGCGTAAGCACCATCAGACGTATGCACCATCAGATGTATGCACCATCAGGCGTAGCACCATCAGGCGTAAGCACCATCAGACGTATGCACCATCAGGCGTAAGCACCATCAGGCGTATGCACCATCAGATATAAGCACCATCAGATATAAGCACCATCAGGCGTAAGCACCATCAGATATACGCACCATCAGGCGTAAGCACCATCAGGCGTAAGCACCATCAGATATACGCACCATCAGGCGTAAGCACCATCAGGCGTAAGCACCATCAGGCGTATGCACCATCAGATGTATGCACCATCAGGCGTAAGCACCATCAGGCGTAAGCACCATCAGACGTACGCACCATCAGGCGTAAGCACCATCAGACGTAAGCACCATCAGGCGTATGCACCATCAGATGTATGCACCATCAGACGTAAGCACCATCAGATATACGCACCATCAGGCGTAAGCACCATCAGGCGTAAGCACCATCAGGCGTAAGCACCATCAGATGTATGCACCATCAGGCGTACGCACCATCAGGCGTAAGCACCATCAGATATACGCACCATCAGGCGTAAGCACCATCAGGCGTAATGCACCATCAGATGTACGCACCATCAGGCGTAAGCACCATCAGATATACGCACCATCAGGCGTAAGCACCATCAGGCGTAAGCACCATCAGATGTATGCACCATCAGGCGTAAGCACCATCAGGCGTAAGCACCATCAGATATACGCACCATCAGGCGTAAGCACCATCAGACGTATGCACCATCAGATGTATGCACCATCAGATGTATGCACCATCAGGCGTAAGCACCATCAGATGTACGCACCATCAGACGTAAGCACCATCAGGCGTAAGCACCATCAGGCGTAAGCACCATCAGGCGTAAGCACCATCAGGCGTAAGCACCATCAGGCGTAAGCACCATCAGGCGTAAGCACCATCAGACGTAAGCACCATCAGGCGTAAGCACCATCAGATATACGCACCATCAGGCGTAAGCACCATCAGACCTAAGCACCATCAGGCGTAAGCACCATCAGGCGTATGCACCATCAGATATACGCACCATCAGGCGTAAGCACCATCAGAGCGTAAGCACCATCAGATGTATGCACCATCAGGCGTAAGCACCATCAGATGTATGCACCATCAGGCGTAAGCACCATCAGACGTAAGCACCATCAGGCGTAAGCACCATCAGATGTATGCCACCAGATGTATGCACCATCAGGCGTAAGCACCATCAGTCGTAAGCACCATCAGACGTATGCACCATCAGGCGTAAGCACCATCAGGCGTATGCACCATCAGATGTAAGCACCATCAGACGTAAGCACCATCAGGCGTAAGCACCATCAGATATACGCACCATCAGGCGTAAGCACCATCAGGCGTAAGCACCATCAGATATACGCACCATCAGGCGTAAGCACCATCAGGCGTAAGCACCATCAGGCGTAAGCACCATCAGACGTATGCACCATCAGGCGTACGCACCATCAGGCGTAAGCACCATCAGACGTAAGCACCATCAGGCGTACGCACCATCAGGCGTATGCACCATCAGGCGTACGCACCATCAGGCGTAAGCACCATCAGACGTAAGCACCATCAGGCGTAAGCACCATCAGACGTAAGCACCATCAGGCGTAAGCACCATCAGATGTATGCACCATCAGGCGTACGCACCATCAGGCGTAAGCACCATCAGATATACGCACCATCAGGCGTAAGCACCATCAGACGTATGCACCATCAGATGTATGCACCATCAGGCGTAAGCACCATCAGACGTAAGCACCATCAGGCGTATGCACCATCAGACGTAAGCACCATCAGGCGTAAGCACCATCAGGCGTAAGCACCATCAGGCGTAAGCACCATCAGATATAAGCACCATCAGGCGTAAGCACCATCAGATATACGCACCATCAGGCGTAAGCACCATCAGACGTAAGCACCATCAGGCGTAAGCACCATCAGGCGTATGCACCATCAGATATACGCACCATCAGGCGTAAGCACCATCAGAGCGTAAGCACCATCAGGCGTAAGCACCATCAGATATACGCACCATCAGGCGTAAGCACCATCAGACGTAAGCACCATCAGGCGTAAGCACCATCAGGCGTATGCCATCAGATATACGCACCATCAGGCGTAAGCACCATCAGACGTAAGCACCATCAGGCGTAAGCACCATCAGGCGTATGCACCATCAGATATACGCACCATCAGGCGTAAGCACCATCAGGCGTAAGCACCATCAGGCGTATGCACCATCAGATATACGCACCATCAGGCGTAAGCACCATCAGATATAAGCACCATCAGGCGTAAGCACCATCAGATATACGCACCATCAGGCGTAAGCACCATCAGACGTAAGCACCATCAGGCGTAAGCACCATCAGGCGTATGCACCATCAGATATACGCACCATCAGGCGTAAGCACCATCAGACGTAAGCACCATCAGACGTATGCACCATCAGGCGTAAGCACCATCAGATGTATGCACCATCAGGCGTAAGCACCATCAGGCGTAAGCACCATCAGATGTATGCACCATCAGGCGAAAGCACCATCAGACGTATGCACCATCAGGCGTAAGCACCATCAGGCGTAAGCACCATCAGACGTAAGCACCATCAGGCGTAAGCACCATCAGGCGTATGCACCATCAGATATACGCACCATCAGGCGTAAGCACCATCAGACGTAAGCACCATCAGATGTATGCACCATCAGGCGTAAGCACCATCAGACGTATGCACCATCAGGCGTAAGCACCATCAGGCGTAAGCACCATCAGGCGTAAGCACCATCAGATGTATGCACCATCAGATGTATGCACCATCAGGCGTAAGCACCATCAGGCGTAAGCACCATCAGGCGTATGCACCATCAGGCGTAAGCACCATCAGACGTATAGCACCATCAGGCGTAAGCACCATCAGGCGTAAGCACCATCAGATATACGCACCATCAGGCGTAAGCACCATCAGGCGTAAGCACCATCAGATATACGCACCATCAGGCGTAAGCACCATCAGACGTAAGCACCATCAGATGTATGCACCATCAGACGTATGCACCATCAGGCGTAAGCACCATCAGATATAGCACCATCAGACGTAAGCACCATCAGACGTAAGCACCATCAGGCGTAAGCACCATCAGACGTAGCACCATCAGGCGTAAGCACCATCAGGCGTAAGCACCATCAGGCGTAAGCACCATCAGATATAACGCACCATCAGGCGTAAGCACCATCAGACGTACGCACCATCAGGCGTAAGCACCATCAGGCGTAAGCACCATCAGGCGTATGCACCATCAGATATACGCACCATCAGGCGTAAGCACCATCAGACGTAAGCACCATCAGATGTATGCACCATCAGGCGTAAGCACCATCAGATGTATGCACCATCAGGCGTAAGCACCATCAGACGTAAGCACCATCAGGCGTAAGCACCATCAGATGTATGCACCATCAGATGTATGCACCATCAGGCGTAAGCACCATCAGGTCGTAAGCACCATCAGGCGTATGCACCATCAGGCGTAAGCACCATCAGACGTATGCACCATCAGATATAAGCACCATCAGATATAAGCACCATCAGGCGTAAGCACCATCAGATATACGCACCATCAGGCGTAAGCACCATCAGGCGTAAGCACCATCAGATATACGCACCATCAGGCGTAAGCACCATCAGGCGTAAGCACCATCAGGCGTAAGCACCATCAGACGTATGCACCATCAGGCGTACGCACCATCAGGCGTAAGCACCATCAGACGTAAGCACCATCAGACGTACGCACCATCAGGCGTATGCACCATCAGGCGTAAGCACCATCAGGCGTAAGCACCATCAGACGTAAGCACCATCAGGCGTAAGCACCATCAGACGTAAGCACCATCAGGCGTAAGCACCATCAGATGTATGCACCATCAGGCGTACGCACCATCAGGCGTAAGCACCATCAGATATAAGCACCATCAGGCGTAAGCACCATCAGACGTATGCACCATCAGATGTATGCACCATCAGGCGTAAGCACCATCAGGCGTAGCACCATCAGACGTAAGCACCATCAGACGTAAGCACCATCAGACGTAAGCACCATCAGATATACGCACCATCAGGCGTAAGCACCATCAGACGTAAGCACCATCAGGCGTAAGCACCATCAGACGTAAGCACCATCAGACGTAAGCACCATCAGGCGTAAGCACCATCAGATAGCACCATCAGACGTAAGCACCATCAGACGTAAGCACCATCAGACGTAAGCACCATCAGACGTAAGCACCATCAGACGTAAGCACCATCAGACGTATGCACCATCAGACGTATGCACCATCAGATATACGCACCATCAGACGTAAGCACCATCAGACGTAAGCACCATCAGACGTAAGCACCATCAGACGTATGCACCATCAGACGTATGCACCATCAGACGTATGCACCATCAGACGTAAGCACCATCAGACGTAAGCACCATCAGACGTAAGCACCATCAGGCGTAAGCACCATCAGATATAAGCACCATCAGACGTAAGCACCATCAGATGTACGCACCATCAGGCGTAAGCACCATCAGACCTAAGCACCATCAGACGTAAGCACCATCAGACGTATGCACCATCAGATATACGCACCATCAGACGTAAGCACCATCAGATGTAAGCACCATCAGGCGTAAGCACCATCAGACGTAAGCACCATCAGACGTAAGCACCATCAGGCGTAAGCACCATCAGGCGTATGCACCATCAGATATACGCACCATCAGGCGTAAGCACCATCAGAGTATGCACCATCAGACGTAAGCACCATCAGGCGTAAGCACCATCAGACGTAAGCACCATCAGGCGTAAGCACCATCAGACGTATGCACCATCAGATATACGCACCATCAGGCGTAAGCACCATCAGAGCGTAAGCACCATCAGATGTATGCACCATCAGACGTAAGCACCATCAGATGTATGCACCATCAGGCGTAAGCACCATCAGGCGTAAGCACCATCAGACGTAAGCACCATCAGGCGTAAGCACCATCAGGCGTAAGCACCATCAGATATACGCACCATCAGGCGTAAGCACCATCAGGCGTAAGCACCATCAGATGTATGCACCATCAGGCGTAAGCACCATCAGACGTAAGCACCATCAGATGTATGCACCATCAGACGTAAGCACCATCAGGCGTAAGCACCATCAGACGTAAGCACCATCAGACGTAAGCACCATCAGGCGTAAGCACCATCAGATATACGCACCATCAGACGTACGCACCATCAGGCGTAAGCACCATCAGATGTATGCACCATCAGACGTATGCACCATCAGGCGTAAGCACCATCAGACGTAAGCACCATCAGGCGTAAGCACCATCAGATATCGCACCATCAGACGTAGCACCATCAGACGTAAGCACCATCAGACGTAAGCACCATCAGACGTAAGCACCATCAGGCGTAAGCACCATCAGGCGTAAGCACCATCAGATATACGCACCATCAGGCGTAAGCACCATCAGACGTAAGCACCATCAGGCGTAAGCACCATCAGGCGTATGCACCATCAGATATACGCACCATCAGGCGTAAGCACCATCAGACGTAAGCACCATCAGATGTATGCACCATCAGGCGTAAGCACCATCAGATGTATGCACCATCAGGCGTAAGCACCATCAGGCGTAAGCACCATCAGGCGTAAGCACCATCAGATGTATGCACCATCAGACGTAAGCACCATCAGGCGTAAGCACCATCAGGCGTAAGCACCATCAGACGTAAGCACCATCAGGCGTAAGCACCATCAGACGTAAGCACCATCAGACGTAAGCACCATCAGATATAAGCACCATCAGGCGTAAGCACCATCAGATATACGCACCATCAGGCGTAAGCACCATCAGACGTAAGCACCATCAGGCGTAAGCACCATCAGGCGTATGCACCATCAGATATACGCACCATCAGGCGTAAGCACCATCAGACGTAAGCACCATCAGGCGTAAGCACCATCAGGCGTAAGCACCATCAGATGTAAGCACCATCAGGCGTAAGCACCATCAGATGTACGCACCATCAGGCGTAAGCACCATCAGACCTAAGCACCATCAGGCGTAAGCACCATCAGGCGTATGCACCATCAGATATACGCACCATCAGGCGTAAGCACCATCAGACGTAAGCACCATCAGACGTAAGCACCATCAGATGTATGCACCATCAGGCGTAAGCACCATCAGGCGTAAGCACCATCAGACGTAAGCACCATCAGGCGTATGCACCATCAGGCGTAAGCACCATCAGACGTATGCACCATCAGATATAAGCACCATCAGACGTAAGCACCATCAGGCGTAAGCACCATCAGATATACGCACCATCAGGCGTAAGCACCATCAGGCGTAAGCACCATCAGATATACGCACCATCAGGCGTAAGCACCATCAGGCGTAAGCACCATCAGATGTATGCACCATCAGATGTATGCACCATCAGGCGTACGCACCATCAGGCGTAAGCACCATCAGATATAGCGCACCATCAGGCGTAAGCACCATCAGGCGTAAGCACCATCAGACGTATGCACCATCAGATGTATGCACCATCAGGCGTAAGCACCATCAGATATACGCACCATCAGGCGTAAGCACCATCAGACGTAAGCACCATCAGGCGTAAGCACCATCAGATGTATGCACCATCAGGCGTACGCACCATCAGGCGTAAGCACCATCAGATATACGCACCATCAGGCGTAAGCACCATCAGGCGTAAGCACCATCAGATGTAAGCACCATCAGGCGTAAGCACCATCAGATATACGCACCATCAGGCGTAAGCACCATCAGACGTAAGCACCATCAGGCGTAAGCACCATCAGACGTATGCACCATCAGGCGTACGCACCATCAGGCGTAAGCACCATCAGATATACGCACCATCAGGCGTAAGCACCATCAGACGTATGCACCATCAGATGTATGCACCATCAGATGTAAGCACCATCAGGCGTAAGCACCATCAGACGTAAGCACCATCGAGATATACGCACCATCAGGCGTAAGCACCATCAGGCGTAAGCACCATCAGATAGTATGCACCATCAGGCGTAAGCACCATCAGACGTAAGCACCATCAGACGTAAGCACCATCAGATGTATGCACCATCAGGCGTAGCACCATCAGGCGTAAGCACCATCAGATATACGCACCATCAGGCGTAAGCACCATCAGGCGTAAGCACCATCAGATATACGCACCATCAGGCGTAAGCACCATCAGGCGTAAGCACCATCAGATGTATGCACCATCAGACGTAAGCACCATCAGACGTAAGCACCATCAGACATAAGCACCATCAGGCGTAAGCACCATCAGGCGTAAGCACCATCAGACGTATGCACCATCAGATGTATGCACCATCAGGCGTAAGCACCATCAGACGTAAGCACCATCAGGCGTAAGCACCATCAGATGTATAGCACCATCAGACGTACGCCATCAGCGTAGCACCATCAGACGTATGCACCATCAGGCGTAAGCACCATCAGGCGTAAGCACCATCAGGCGTAAGCACCATCAGACGTAAGCACCATCAGACGTAAGCACCATCAGACGTATGCACCATCAGGCGTAAGCACCATCAGGTCGTAAGCACCATCAGGCGTATGCACCATCAGGCGTAAGCACCATCAGGCGTAAGCACCATCAGACGTAAGCACCATCAGACATAAGCACCATCAGACGTAAGCACCATCAGACGTAAGCACCATCAGGCGTAAGCACCATCAGGCGTAAGCACCATCAGATATACGCACCATCAGGCGTAAGCACCATCAGGCGTAAGCACCATCAGGCGTATGCACCATCAGACGTAAGCACCATCAGGCGTAAGCACCATCAGATATACGCACCATCAGGCGTAAGCACCATCAGGCGTAAGCACCATCAGACGTAAGCACCATCAGATGTATGCACCATCAGACGTATGCACCATCAGGCGTAAGCACCATCAGATATACGCACCATCAGGCGTAAGCACCATCAGACGTATGCACCATCAGGCGTAAGCACCATCAGACGTAAGCACCATCAGGCGTAAGCACCATCAGATGTATGCACCATCAGGCGTATGCACCATCAGGCGTAAGCACCATCAGACGTATAGCACCATCAGGCGTAAGCACCATCAGGCGTAAGCACCATCAGACGTATGCACCATCAGATATACGCACCATCAGGCGTAAGCACCATCAGGCGTAAGCACCATCAGATGTATGCACCATCAGACGTAAGCACCATCAGGCGTAAGCACCATCAGATGTACGCACCATCAGGCGTAAGCACCATCAGACGTATGCACCATCAGATGTATGCACCATCAGGCGTAAGCACCATCAGACGTAAGCACCATCAGGCGTATGCACCATCAGGCGTAAGCACCATCAGGCGTAAGCACCATCAGACGTATGCACCATCAGACGTAAGCACCATCAGACGTAAGCACCATCAGGCGTAAGCACCATCAGATATACGCACCATCAGGCGTAAGCACCATCAGACGTAAGCACCATCAGGCGTAAGCACCATCAGACGTATGCACCATCAGATATACGCACCATCAGGCGTAAGCACCATCAGACGTAAGCACCATCAGGCGTAAGCACCATCAGACGTAAGCACCATCAGATGTATGCACCATCAGGCGTAAGCACCATCAGACGTAAGCACCATCAGGCGTAAGCACCATCAGGCGTAAGCACCATCAGATATACGCACCATCAGGCGTAAGCACCATCAGGCGTAAGCACCATCAGACGTATGCACCATCAGATATAAGCACCATCAGATGTAAGCACCATCAGAGCGTAAGCACCATCAGATATACGCACCATCAGGCGTAAGCACCATCAGACGTAAGCACCATCAGGCGTAAGCACCATCAGACGTATGCACCATCAGATATACGCACCATCAGACGTAAGCACCATCAGACGTAAGCACCATCAGACGTAAGCACCATCAGTCGTAAGCACCATCAGATGTATGCACCATCAGACGTAAGCACCATCAGGCGTAAGCACCATCAGACGTAAGCACCATCAGACGTAAGCACCATCAGACGTATGCACCATCAGACGTAAGCACCATCAGACGTAAGCACCATCAGGCGTAAGCACCATCAGATGTATGCACCATCAGACGTAAGCACCATCAGGCGTAAGCACCATCAGATATACGCACCATCAGGCGTAAGCACCATCAGGCGTAAGCACCATCAGACGTATGCACCATCAGATATAAGCACCATCAGATGTAAGCACCATCAGGCGTAAGCACCATCAGATATACGCACCATCAGGCGTAAGCACCATCAGGCGTAAGCACCATCAGATATACGCACCATCAGGCGTAAGCACCATCAGACGTATGCACCATCAGGCGTAAGCACCATCAGACGTAAGCACCATCAGATATACGCACCATCAGGCGTAAGCACCATCAGGCGTAAGCACCATCAGGCGTATGCACCATCAGACGTAAGCACCATCAGACGTAAGCACCATCAGACGTAAGCACCATCAGATATACGCACCATCAGACGTAAGCACCATCAGACGTAAGCACCATCAGACGTAAGCACCATCAGGCGTAAGCACCATCAGACGTAAGCACCATCAGGCGTAAGCACCATCAGGCGTAAGCACCATCAGATATACGCACCATCAGGCGTAAGCACCATCAGATGTAAGCACCATCAGGCGTAAGCACCATCAGACGTAAGCACCATCAGACGTATGCACCATCAGGCGTAAGCACCATCAGGCGTAAGCACCATCAGACGTAAGCACCATCAGACGTAAGCACCATCAGATATAAGCACCATCAGTCGTAAGCACCATCAGACGTATGCACCATCAGACGTAAGCACCATCAGACGTAAGCACCATCAGACGTAAGCACCATCAGACGTAAGCACCATCAGATATACGCACCATCAGACGTAAGCACCATCAGGCGTAAGCACCATCAGGCGTATGCACCATCAGATGTAAGCACCATCAGATGTAAGCACCATCAGGCGTAAGCACCATCAGATATACGCACCATCAGGCGTAAGCACCATCAGACGTAAGCACCATCAGATATACGCACCATCAGACGTAAGCACCATCAGGCGTAAGCACCATCAGATGTAAGCACCATCAGACGTAAGCACCATCAGGCGTAAGCACCATCAGACGTAAGCACCATCAGGCGTAAGCACCATCAGACGTAAGCACCATCAGACGTAAGCACCATCAGACATAAGCACCATCAGGCGTAAGCACCATCAGACGTATGCACCATCAGACGTACGCACCATCAGAGCGTAAGCACCATCAGACGTAAGCACCATCAGGCGTAAGCACCATCAGACGTAAGCACCATCAGACGTAAGCACCATCAGGCGTAAGCACCATCAGACGTATGCACCATCAGGCGTAAGCACCATCAGGCGTAAGCACCATCAGACGTAAGCACCATCAGACGTAAGCACCATCAGGCGTAAGCACCATCAGGCGTAAGCACCATCAGATATACGCACCATCAGGCGTAAGCACCATCAGACGTAAGCACCATCAGACGTATGCACCATCAGGCGTAAGCACCATCAGACGTAAGCACCATCAGGCGTATGCACCATCAGACGTAAGCACCATCAGACGTAAGCACCATCAGGCGTAAGCACCATCAGGCGTAAGCACCATCAGACGTACGCACCATCAGGCGTAAGCACCATCAGATATACGCACCATCAGACGTAAGCACCATCAGATGTAAGCACCATCAGATGTACGCACCATCAGACGTAAGCACCATCAGACGTATGCACCATCAGGCGTAAGCACCATCAGCAGCATCGATAAGCACCATCAGACGTAAGCACCATCAGACGTAGCACCATCAGATAAGCACCATCAGACGTAAGCACCATCAGGCGTAAGCACCATCAGATGTATGCACCATCAGATGTATGCACCATCAGGCGTAAGCACCATCAGACGTAAGCACCATCAGACGTAAGCACCATCAGGCGTAAGCACCATCAGACGTAAGCACCATCAGACGTAAGCACCATCAAACATAAGCACCATCAGGCGTAAGCACCATCAGACGTAAGCACCATCAGGCGTAAGCACCATCAGGCGTAAGCACCATCAGACGTAAGCACCATCAGGCGTAAGCACCATCAGACATAAGCACCATCAGGCGTAAGCACCATCAGGCGTAAGCACCATCAGATGTAAGCACCATCAGATATACGCACCATCAGGCGTAAGCACCATCAGGCGTAAGCACCATCAGATGTAAGCACCATCAGATGTATGCACCATCAGACGTATGCACCATCAGGCGTAAGCACCATCAGGCGTAAGCACCATCAGACGTACGCACCATCAGGCGTAAGCACCATCAGATATACGCACCATCAGGCGTAAGCACCATCAGACGTAAGCACCATCAGATGTAAGCACCATCAGGCGTAAGCACCATCAGATGTATGCACCATCAGACGTATGCACCATCAGGCGTAAGCACCATCAGACATAAGCACCATCAGGCGTAAGCACCATCAGATATACGCACCATCAGATATACGCACCATCAGACATAAGCACCATCAGACATAAGCACCATCAGGCGTAAGCACCATCAGGCGTAAGCATCATCAGACATAAGCACCATCAGGCGAAAGCACCATCAGGCGTAAGCACCATCAGGCGTATGCACCATCAGATATACGCACCATCAGGCGTAAGCACCATCAGGCGTAAGCACCATCAGGCGTATTTACCATCAGACGAAAGCACCATCAGGCGTAAGCACCATCAGGCGTATGCACCATCAGATATACGCACCATCAGGCGTATGCACCATCAGGCGTAAGCACCATCAGGCGTATGCACCATCAGATATAAGCACCATCAGATATAAGCACCATCAGGCGTAAGCACCATCAGATATACGCACCATCAGGCGTAAGCACCATCAAGCGTAAGCACCATCAGGCGTAATTACCATCAGGCGTAAGCACCATCAGGCGTAAGCACCATCAGGCGTATGCACCATCAGATATAAGCACCATCAGATATAAGCACCATCAGGCGTAAGCACCATCAGGCGTAAGCACCATCAGATATACGCACCATCAGGCGTAAGCACCATCAGACGTAAGCACCATCAGGCGTAAGCACCATCAGGCGTAAGCACCATCAGATGTATGCACCATCAGACGTAAGCACCATCAGACGTAAGCACCATCAGGCGTATGCACCATCAGGCGTATGCACCATCAGACGTAAGCACCATCAGACGTAAGCACCATCAGACGTAAGCACCATCAGACGTATGCACCATCAGATATACGCACCATCAGACATAAGCACCATCAGACATAAGCACCATCAGACGTAAGCACCATCAGGCGTAAGCACCATCAGACATAAGCACCATCAGGCGTAAGCACCATCAGGCGTAAGCACCATCAGGCGTATGCACCATCAGATATACGCACCATCAGGCGTAAGCACCATCAGGCGTAAGCACCATCAGACGTATGTACCATCAGACGAAAGCACCATCAGGCGTAAGCACCATCAGGCGTATGCACCATCAGATATACGCACCATCAGACGTATGCACCATCAGGCGTAAGCACCATCAGGCGTATGCACCATCAGATATAAGCACCATCAGATATAAGCACCATCAGGCGTAAGCACCATCAGATATACGCACCATCAGACGTAAGCACCATCAAACGTAAGCACCATCAGACGTAATTACCATCAGACGTAAGCACCATCAGACGTAAGCACCATCAGACGTATGGACCATCAGATATAAGCACCATCAGATATAAGCACCATCAGGCGTAAGCACCATCAGGCGTAAGCACCATCAGATATACGCACCATCAGACGTAAGCACCATCAGACCTAAGCACCATCAGACGTAAGCACCATCAGACGTATGCACCATCAGATATACGCACCATCAGACGTAAGCACCATCAGAGGTAAGCACCATCAGATGTATGCACCATCAGACGAAAGCACCATCAGATGTATGCACGATCAGACGTAAGCACCATCAGTCGTAAGCACCATCAGGCGTAAGCACCATCAGACGTAAGCACCATCAGATGTATGCACCACCAGATGTATGCACCATCAGACGTAAGCACCATCAGTCGTAAGCACCATCAGACGTATGCACCATCAGACGTAAGCACCATCAGACGTAAGCACCATCAGATGTAAGCACCATCAGATATAAGCACCATCAGACGTAAGCACCATCAGACGTAAGCACCATCAGACGTACGCACCATCAGACGTAAGCACCATCAGACGTAGCACCATCAGACGTAAGCACCATCAGACGTAAGCACCATCAGATGTACGCACCATCAGACGTACGCACCATCAGACGTAAGCACCATCAGACGTAAGCACCATCAGACGTAAGCACCATCAGACGTAAGCACCATCAGACGTATGCACCATCAGACGTAAGCACCATCAGACGTAAGCACCATCAGACGTAAGCACCATCAGATGTATGCACCATCAGACGTAAGCACCATCAGGCGTAAGCACCATCAGATATACGCACCATCAGACGTAAGCACCATCAGATGTATGCACCATCAGATGTACGCACCATCAGACGTAAGCACCATCAGACGTAAGCACCATCAGACGTAAGCACCATCAGACGTAAGCACCATCAGACGTAAGCACCATCAGACGTAAGCACCATCAGACATAA